>QMIH01000005.1:295990-338185 GCA_003987875.1 Clarias batrachus | reverse complement strand
ATATATATATATACACACACAAGGATCAATACTAAACTTTGATCAACCCAGTATTAAAATGTAAAACAGCGGGTAATCTTGACGGTGTTAAGCCTACTTGTTCATGAAGGTCCACCATGATGGAGGTCTGCTGCGGCGGGTGTGTGGATGGATGGAGCATGCGTGGTGGCGCGCCGGCTTGGCTGTACTGCCTCGCCTCCTCTACAGGAACAGCCTGGTGCTGCTGCTGTTGCTGCTGAGGGAACGCGGCGTGAGGAAAACTCTCATCCTGACGCGCGGAAGCGTGCACGGCCACTCTGTCCCGCGGCCCCCACTGCCAGCGCGCTGGAGGACTGCGGGAACAAACCACGCCCGTTTTTTTTTTTATAGTGCTACCTGTTTTAAACATCGGCAAATATTTGCACAAGACATGAGGACGCGATTTACTGTGCAGACAAAAGCAAGTCGGGTTGATGAGCCGATCGTTCGTTCTTTGACTAGATCACGGGCACAAGTTAAACCTTGGTCTTGAGATCTCACTAAAACCTCTCTGGTGAATTACAGCATTACTTACGAACGTAAAAAAGAATACAATACAAGTGAACCGCTGACGAGTTAACATGTATGTTAATATTTGCTTTTACGTACGCTGATCATAAACACACTTGTTAGAAGAATAAGAGTTGTAGGAGCACAAGCCCACCTTCTCCTGAGGTGCACTGGCGCGTTGCAGGGACCCCCAATGAAGCTCCTCTGGTTTAAGGGGGCTGTTGGCGGCCGCCTATTCACAGCTATTTCCCATGGTCGCATTGGGGACGTTGTGAAGAACGAGTCGCAGCCACGGGTGGGGGAGCACTGGTGCTCGAGGCACTCGGGTCTGGTCCGGCGGCCTCAGGTTCTCTTCCGCTCTGCCACAGCAGATAAAGTGTTAGCATTTAGATAGACCTTAAAACCTACTAAATAAACATTATAATAATAGTAAAGGTACAATAACTGATAAACAACTGACTTCTCAATAAAGTATATAATTATAATAATAAAACACGTTTCTGTAATCTTCAAACAAATTTTGGTTTTGACTCACACTTTTAGCATTTTTT
Organism: Clarias batrachus; assembly: GCA_003987875.1. Classification (NCBI taxonomy): domain Eukaryota; kingdom Metazoa; phylum Chordata; class Actinopteri; order Siluriformes; family Clariidae; genus Clarias; species Clarias batrachus. Next base: position 337,106 of record QMIH01000005.1, on the reverse strand, counting down.
CCTGATCAACGTTAAATAATTAACATCTCTGCGCCGGCAGGATACAACGAGTATAAAAGATATAATATAATGTAATTACTAGGGGTTGCAATCGTCAGTCACCACCCGATACGATATTGACACAATACCCAGGTCCTGATTCGATTAATATTGTTCTACTGGAAGCATAAAACATTTATATTTTGTATTATATTTTTAAAATAGTTGTGATAACTCGAAAGTTTATACCTTAAAACACGTATGTAATCTAACTAATGATTAATTAACTGTAGCCTGTACCTTACAGCTGATCAGCTTTCTCACTTAAAAACTAAGTGAAGCATTTAAACAATACAAAGTCAAACTAACTCAAGAGTTTAACATTTAACTTAAAATTAAATTAAGCTCTCATCCGCCATTATTATTATTTCTAAAAATTCACTCCTACCACGCAAAATGCTAATGCTGGACTAGTTTAGAGTGCACCACTTTTAGGATTATAAAGAAACAAAGAATTTTTTTTACCACCCTCAAAAGTCTCAAAACTCATTGAAAATGAGTGTTTTTTTTTATTAACGCGGATGCATTTCACAGTTACCATGGCGCAAGACATTAGCGCGCCTGATGATGTTTTTAGACCCTCAAGTCACAAGCAGTTTGATCAGTGTATCTCTATCATAAAAAAAAAAAAATATTAATCATATATAATATCTATCTATCTATATATATAGATATCTCTCTCTCTCTCTCTCTCATATATATATATATATATAGCAATTCTGTGGGCATTACTATTTTATAAGCATCCCAATGTACTATTATTTGTTACAATTCTGAACAAACTTGACATTTGATACGGTCCTAACGTTGTGCCGCCTGCTAACGTGTGGACAACTTTTTCCCTCGCAGCATTATAGAGAAACTGTGATTTTGTTTTTACTCAACCCGAATGCAAACATAGATAAAGTAAACAATAATAACACAGTGGAACCTCGGCATACTAATGCCCTTCCTTAAAAAATTCGTCTTAAGAATCGAAAGCATTTTCTACATATATATATATATATTTTTTTTCATGCAAGATTTAGTCAGAGCACAGCACCATTAGTACAGAGAAGGGATTAAACAAGATTGGGTTAGCAAGGACTGTAGCAAGAAGAAAAGGGAGCCACTTTTAGTTTCGCTAAGAAAGCAGCCGGTGCCAGGCGATATCATAAAATAAAATTAAAAAGTTTAATTTCTATTAATTTCTTAATTTACTTTATTTATATGTGACTTCTAAATATTTTTTGTTTTTATATTCAAGAATATGATTATAATGATGGAAAATGGAATTATTAATAATATTTCATTGGGTGGCTAGAATGGATTATATGCATTTATATTATTTCCTATGGGAAAGTGTGTTTCGCAATGCAAATATTCACCTTAAGAACTGAATAAAATTCGTATGGTGAGGTACCACTAAAATAATAATAAAAATAAAATACAAAAGATGATAAAAAAATAATTTAGGCATCAATGGGGACAAAACATGAATTACCACATGAGAGAATCGCGATACGCAACTGAATCGATTTTTCTGATTCAATCTGGAATGATTATTGAATCACAACCATTGGCAACTTGATGAATGAAATGAATCCTGTTATTGGAAAAACGATCGACTTTGAATAGAGAGAGAGAGATTGTCTGTCTGTCTGACCGATCGTCCTTATTCATCATGGGTTATTTCCTTTATCAGTACATCACAGTCAGTTATTTTTAAAAATCCTAATAAATCTTTAGCTCATTTTCATTCTTTATACACTAAACAACTTTGCCGTGAACATCCAGGCTGCGAGATGCTCATGACGTCATAGTTTTAAACCACAAAAACAGGAAATTAATTAATTAATTAGTGCAATATACAAGGAATGGAAATTAATTTTACTTATAATTACTTTTTTAAAGAAACATCAAATACACCTAAACACAAAGTGCTTTGTTGGTGAGAAACATATCTAAAATAAGAATCAAATACGCGCTAAAATAGGAAAATAGTAATAAAATTAATACTAATAAAAATATATAAACATTCTCGCATGCGGGTAAACCGGTCTGTGTGGTTTGATGAAGAAGAAGAGTTTAAGAGATGAAGTGAAGTGAAGCAAAGCAGCGCCATGTGCTCGGAGACAAAGCACAACAACAAAGAGAGGGAGAAATGAGCTGAGCGCAGTCTCTCTCTCTCACACACACACACACACACACACACTCTCACACACACACCCACACACACACACACACTCTCACACACACACACACACACACACACTCTCACACACACAGAACTTCAAACACCAAAATCCAACCAAGTGCACGACTTTTCTCATGCTGCAACTGTATAAACGTGCACGTCTAGAAGTCTATAAGAATAAAAATAAAGTTTAAAAAACTGTGTGTGTAAACAGCGAGCACAAAGGGCACGCGCATGGGGCTGACTGAGTCTGTTGTTAGCTTCCTGAGCTAGCATGCTCGGCTAAGGCGCAAAAAAAAAAAAAACACCGAATAGAACAGAGGAAAATGTTTAAAAATAAAAAACAAACGAAAACATCGAGCTGCATGGTTTGTGGTGACGTCACCTGGAACAGCTGCTGCTGTTGTTGTTATTGTTGTTGTTTACGCAAACCAAAACAGGAAACGCAGAGCGCAGTTAGCTTAGCCCAGCCTAGCTGCGTGTAAACATGCTAACCTTAAACCGATAGAACAATGTAAATGCTCATTTCAGGTCTTTATAGACAGCGAAGTGTTCCTGTACACACGGGTGCACATACGCGTAGCTTTAAAACACACGAAAACGCGTAGCATTGAGGCTAACGCTAAGGTTACACGCTAGCTCTTTAGCTTACTTGTTTTCCTGCGGCTCCGTCACTCCTCCTTCTCCTCCTCCTCTCCACACACACACTCCTTACCCCTTTACCCCGAGTGTGTGTTTCAGCTCTCTCAGTGTATAGCCCGAGTGTGTATCGGGTTATAAACGTTAACTCGAGCGCGTTGATCCGAGGTGCCGCTGTGTTGTTCTCATGTCCGATAAACTCCTCTCTGTCTGTCTGTCTGTCTCTCTCTCTCTCTGTCTGTCTGTCTCTCCTCTTCACCGATTCAATATCTTCCTCTCACACAATCCGGAACTGACCCCGCGCGCGCGCTCTCGCTCTCTCTAACGGTCAGACTCCTCAAACGCGCTTATTATTACACAAGCATTCCGCCGCGCGTGCTGTCATTGTGTCGAGCTGCTTACGTTCCCGTCCCTGTTATGATGACGTCATCTCGACAGAGGTGGCCCCGCCCCCTTCAATATCATTCCAAAACACCCACCATCATTCGCGAAGGTCAGTCAGGATAATAAAAAAAAGACGACAAAACCACTTGTTTTTTTTTTTTTACAATATTTGTTTCCAACATGGTTGAAAAAAATCGTTTTACGATTTCCGATTGTGTGCCCAAAAAACCTATGTGTCTTCAAATAATGGAAAAATGCATAATATAGCACAGTTCCACTGTCCATTTTTTGTTTGGTTTTCCTTTAGACAGTGTGGTGTGATTCTAATGTTTATACTTTCAAGTTTTTGCTTGATATAAATAATTTTTTTTGTACCTGCGATGCATTGCAATTTTTATGACAATTTAGACTAAAACAGCTTAAACATGCATAAAAGCAAGATTAATCAGCAGCAGATGAGGTATTTTATGGGCGTGGCTTTTAAACATTTAGTGTTCACGGGGCATTTAACAGGGTATTTAGGGGCGTGGCTTTTATACATTTAGATTAACCTGGTATTTACCTGTGTATTTAGGGGCGTGGCTTTTATAAATTTAGATTAACCTGGTATTTAACTGTGTATTTAGGGGCGTGGCTTTTACACTTTTAGATTAACCTGGCATTTAACTGTGTATTTAGGGGCGTGGCTTTTATACATTTAGATTAAACCGGCATTTTTAACTGTGTATTTAGGGGCGTGGCTTTTACACATTTAGATTAACCTAGCATTTAACTGTGTATTTAGGGGCGTGGCTTTTATACATTTAGGTTAACCTGGCATTTAGCTGGGTTTTTAGGGGCGTGGCTTTTATACAATTAGATTAACCTGGCATTTAACTGTGTATTTAGGGGCGTGGCTTTCACGCATTTAGTGCTAACTGAGCGTTTGGGGCGTGGATTTCACGCAATCACGGGTATTTAGGGGCATGGCTTTTACACATTTAGTGTTAAATGCATATTTAGGAGTGTGGCTCTAACATGTTTATCATTAAAGGGGCATTTGGGGGGTGGCATTTACACATTTAGCCTTAACGTAGCATTTTGGGCTTTGGTTGTAACATTAGCATGAACTATCTCTTTTTGTTTTTATACTGAAAACTATACTGTACTTTTTTGGGGGGGTGAACTGAATTTACTCTCATTTGCAGTGGTTTGTTATCGGTTTTGGGATTATTAATAAATAAGAAAAATGGTAAATCATCTATGAATAAAGTCATATTAAATCTTGCTAAATTTCTAACACCTCAGATGGCCCACTAACACCTCTCTATTGAGTTACATCATTATTTGACAAAGCAGGGTTACCTTATGAACTAAGATCTTATCTTACCCTTGACAACTAAATAAATCATCCTGCTAGTCAATGTGTGGTAAGAAGATTATCTTCCCAAACCAGACCAATGGTAAGGACTTCTAAAAATGCACGTGGCGCATTATTCTTTTGCATTCATTCTCACTGGATAAAACATGAGATGTAGCATCTCCCTTGCAATAAAATGTTTAAAATTATGTTATTAAAATATTTATTACATTCAGCCACTAGATGGCGCAATGGCACAGTGGTTAGCACTGCGGCCTCGACCCTCCATGTTTACATGTTCTCCCTGTGCTTGGTGGGTTTTTTCCGGGTATTCTGGGTTCCTCCCACAGTCCAAAGACATGCTGGGTAGGCGAACTAGCATTCACATTTTGCCTATAATCTGTGTGCTTGTGTGTCCTAAGAAGGCACCCTATCCAGAGTGTAACCTGTCTTGTGCCCCAAGTCCACTGTACAGGATAAGCAGTATAGAGAACGGGTGAGTGAGAGGAGAGAACATTCAGAGACTGGGGGTCCAAAACTCAGAACTTCACAAAAGAATTCAGGAATTTTCAGACCCCAGAGCACAATGAACAGCAGGATTTTGGAGGTTTGTGAAGTATACCTGGAATTTTATACTGAAACAAATATCTGTACTTTCTACTCTGCTCCAATTCTGCATGATATTGCAGTACATAACCAAAATGTTGCATAGTATTCTAGGTAGTAATGTCACCACCTGCTGGCTATTATGCATAAATAAATGCTGATCGTGTCAAGTGTGTAAAATTAGAAGTGGAGACCTTTGCAAATCATGCAATTATGCATAATATCCAGTAGGTGGTGACATTACTGCCAGAGAGAGGGGCTGTGGGGATTCATTTACCCACAAGAGCGTCACTAGGTTCAGGGGTACCATCGGCATTCCAGCTCATCCCTAAAGTGTTCAGTGGTGTTGATGTCAGGTTCCTCGACACAAAAGTCAAAACTCTAAAGCTCTGAAACGATGTGCATGAATTAGAAATAAAGAATAACACACAGATGAGAACCTGGTTGCCTCTGCCAAGAGTTTAAGATTGAGGCAAAGGTGGTTCATTCATTAATATAGCTGCCAAATATACATTACAGAAGAAATATACATCACATCACAGATTTGAAGCATATTGTGGTCTCCACATGCGCAAACTGCACAAATCCCCATAGCCTCTTTCTCTACGATCCAGAGCAAAGCCTTGCAAGAAGGAAGAGAAAAGCAGGGAATCGAACCCAGATCCTGCAGGATAGTGCGCACCACTAAGCCACCGCTGATGTTTAGTAACAAAAGTTTTATTTTTATTTTTCTTGGTTTAATAGTTTATGTGTTTTACTGAATAGTTTAATTTAACAGTTGACTTGTGGATTGACAGATAAGGTTAAATCAACCTGTCAAAAATTGCTACCAGTATTAAAGCTAAAAGGGTTATATTCTGATAGTGTTAAAATGTCACAAAGTGCTACCAGTATATCAGGACATCTTACCTCTGATAACATATATATTTGCAGTGCTACAGCCATTCAGAACAATAGCTATGATATATTTATGAAGTATAAAGGACTGATATGGTTATAAATTTGTGCTACTGGTAGGAAATTCCGGCAGGGTCGGGGGGAAAAATGATTGAAAATACATCTCAGCTGAGACTCAGGAAATATTCAGTGGCTTTAACTAGCTGTGGATTTACATCTGCTTTACAATACTGTCCTCTGTAACGTACTGTACGTCCTTCCCCACAAGCACTTCTTCCATCTCAGCAGCCGGTTCATGCGAGGTCTCCCAGGCAGCACTTCATCCCTCATCCACATGACACAGCATTTTTATCTTCTGCTCTAGGAGCTGGGTGTGTTTCCTTACCAGCACGACCTAATCATGCTGGTTTAGTAATGACCTTGATTGCATTAGCTGCTATAAAACACGGATAACTACCTTGCTGTAACCAGTAGCACGTCTGTTTAAGAGAGATGGGAATTCCTGCACATGTTACTGACTCAAATCAATCTCACCCAGCACGAATCGACTCTTTCCGGCTCCCAGATGGTTCATTGATTTTTTTTTATTCTTAAATCTAACTTTCATTAAGCAGATTATATTTCATTTATATGGCTATAAAAACAACCTCTAATATATCTTTAACAAGCAGCAATGGAGCTGATCCTTCCTGTCTTGCTGCCTCATAACGCACATCTAAACACTCACAGTTTACCCATGGAAGCCTTTTGATTAAATTACCCTGAAAGAGTAATTACCATCAATATATATATATATATATATATATATATATATATATATACACATGAGTCTCCCCCTCCCCTCTTTTCTTTTTTTTTTTTTGAAGATTTTGCTTCAAAAGATCCAGACATTCTTGTGTTTTTAATTTTAGTCTGGAGAAAAAGCTCTCCAGGCTTCTCATTTGTCACTCCAGTCCCGGTACCTGAGCAGTTTCAGAGCCATATTATTTGTTTGTTAAGCCACACAGAGACCTATAAATCATTCAAGCATTAAAAAAACGTCTAACTTAAGGCATGAACCAGTGAGGAACAGGTGCAGATGATGACAAATGATCAGGCTGGTGAGTAGTTTACTGGTGATGCTGAATGCTGAGCGGTTGGAACAGACGAGAGGGGAAATGAGGTCGCTGCTGAGGCTGTTACATAAACAAGCAGTTAAAATTTTATTTTTTTTTTACATTTTTAAATCTTTAGGCACTTTGCAGCCTGTCACAGTAAAATATTCATTCCCATTGTTTCTTTAATTTACGTTACACAATTTTATTTTGAACAAATGGGGGGGTGTCAAGAATTTTGCACAGTACAGTACCTCAGAATATCATCACCACCTTGCAGTATTAAACAGTACGGTCCTGTTATGACTCTAATAAATCATGCAGCTGTTTCATAATGCTTCTTCATCGTAGCTTAGGGGTTAGAAGGTATTGAGTTTGAATCCCAGGACAGCAAGAACCTTAAGAGCCTGAACTTAATTCAGCACCTGACATTAATCTGGACAAAAAAGTAATAAGCCAACAATAACGCAAGATGAGCAGGCGAAATGTTTTGGGGAATATTTATAGCACTGGACGATTAGACTGCATCGAAAGACAGATATTATAACAGAGCGCTTCGGAATTCTCAAACCTGAATGGTCAGAAAAAGTCTGGAACCTATAATTAACATTTGTATAAGGTGTCAGCAGTTATACACTAATAAGCGCAGAATCTATGAGAGCCTACAGTATAATAGTATATAATAAGATAATTCATATCTTTATTTTCATCCAGAATGCAATGCAGCTGCACAATGCAGTTCAGCCTCAGTTCGATAAGTCGGTCGCGCTCTGAGCTGACAGTGACGGTGTTGCAAAGGAGAGAACTCAGGACAGAGTAAACCACTCTAGCTCTGCTGCATCAATCAATCTCTCTGAAGCCACTAGTAAATGTGTAGCTAATGTAGGAAAGCGCTACCCAAAGTGACCAACATGTCGATGAACGAGTTTTACAGTACAAAAAAAACTGACTCGGAATTTTATTACTGATTATTTCTTGCATGCTGTTGAAGATCAGTCAGAGTCCAGTATGTTTCTGCAATGTCCCTGTCAGATTTAAACATGTCTTGTAAATAAGCCACACCCCTACAGTAGATCATAATAACGTCACAACTAACGAACGTTGAACATGGCAGTGTCTCCACTTCTTAGCTTGTTATATAGCATAATATAACTATAGTTGCAAGCAATGTGAAGCGGGCCCAAGCACCTGTGCCATCGCCACCCGTGTGCACCGCACAACCTGTGCTCCTTTAGAACATGCCAAGACCTCGAAAAAGCCCTGGACTGAATATGTCACTGAATATGGCATAAGCTTAAGGCATCGTCACAACTGCTGACACAGTATGTGTGTCTTTCTGGTGCGCTCATGTGGCGATAGCGCAGATGCATACTACAACTGTAGTATGTATGTGTGTGTAGTATGTGTGTAGTTTGTGTAGTGTGTCTTAGTTCCTGTTGAGTTGAGCCCATGACATGCACTGTGAAAGTTGTTCAGCTCAATTATCTCTAAATGTATATGCACCAAAATCTCACGCCCGGGGCCCAGACTCTCAGACATCCTAAAGGCAGCGGATTCCAACCTCTGCCAATTTTTATGAGTTTTTGAGCATGTTAATGTTAAATGCACAAATGCCCGCTAAAAAAATCCTTAGGAAACCAATAGGACCCTTCACACGGTATTATGACATACAGTAGGGCTGATGTAATAGTGCTTGGGCCCTAATAATCCTTAGAAGAACAAGAGGGCCCTCACACATTTACGACCACAGCACTATTATAACAGCATTAACAGAGTGATGATGGTGATGACATCATAGTCATGATGTCATTGTATTGATGTCATAGTGCTTGCGCCCTAATGATCACATATAGCCAAACAAACACTTCTCGTTCTGCTTCCAAGCAGCAACTTTATAACTTTTATTTTATTAAACCAAACGTGAACTTACTATGAACTATTTTGTTTAGAGCTGAAGGAACCAGGAAATAAATATGTCAGCATATCAGCAATGGATTAGTCTGGGAACTTCTGTAATCCTAGAGGAAGTTCATGTTAGGTGGTGGACCGAACTTCCTCTAGATCTCCATACAGCTGAGTCACTCGCAATCTTTGAGCGATGACTAAAGACCTGTCAGTTTTTTTTTTTATATATTTGGGTTAATCGCCCGTCCACCAAGCACAGGGAGAATATGCTAACTCCATGCAGACAGACCACAGGGTGGGAATTGAACCTGGACCCTGGAGGTGCAAGGCACCAGTGCTAAACACGAAGCCACCATGTCGCCATGTTACACCAATTTTTAACAATTTCACATGTTGTCTTGTACTTTCCTTTTATAAAACATAACCAAATGATTATTAGAGCATGCTGGATCATTGTGAGGACAAGCAGCCTATGGATGTGTCTCTGTTAGATCAGAATATAAATGCTTTTCAAGAAGACAGGTAATTCTTGGCTAAACTGCCTGTGAGAAATGAACCCACACTCATGAATATTAACTGTGATGGAAACAAATGTTTGACCAAAATGAACACTGTAAACCTAAAACATACTCTCGAGTGACGTCATCCACATACCAGAATAAAACTGCATTACTATAATAATAATAATAATAATAATAATAATAATAATAATAATCATATTATTATTATATCTGAACCCATCTATTAATTTAATCGGGTGTATGACCGGAAACAGAAACCTGGCTTGTGACACAATTAAAAAGCTTCACAAGCCTACATAGGGCGCATAAATAGTTCAGTCTGTGTGTTATCAAGTGCACCTATGTAGGGAAGCAGAGTTGTTTGGGATTCGGCCCGAGTTACGTAAACCTTTGCGCCAAATGACGAGCCGGCATTTTTATTATAATATTAATAATAATAATAATAATAATAATGATGATTATTATTATTAATTACAATAATAAAAATAATATATCAAATAAAAGAAACAATCAGAAAAGATGCAATGTGAGAATTCATTTGATGATTAAACAAACAAACAAATGATAAAATGTAATACCCAATAAACAAAAAATGTAAAATGTTTATATGAGCTCATTTAAAAAAAAAAAAAACGATTTTTTTTTTTGGAAAAGCCTTACAGAGCATTAAAGCAAAATGAACATGTTTTTTATACTATTATTATTATTATTATTATTATTATTATACATAAGACAATATTTGAAGCAATTTAAGTTCAAGGCTCCAGTCGGTTATCTTGTATCCTTATCAAGATCAAAGGCTGCCACAGAACAGAGCGTTCCGGAGCGGACCGCTGTGACCATCAAACGCGGCACCGGGTTTCTAACACACTCCGTCCTGATTCAGGATTCGAGCATGAGGTCATGTGGACTGCATGTTTCCAACCACAGAACTAGGAGGCATCTTCATGCACTTCCAGTCTGGTGTGTATAAACACTGGAACAAACCCGATGAGCTTTCCAAACGCGCGCGCGCGCGCACACACACACACACACACACACACAGGAGGACGCATGCAAACATCCCAAACCATATATTCCTACCTGATGGTTAATCTGCCCGGATTCCACTCTCTGCTTCCATGTCTCATCCGCACACACACGCACACACGGATCCGGTGTTGCCGGTGTTGGATGATCCGGTTCAGTGAATCGTTTCTCCGGATCAGTGAGTCATTCCGCAGCTTTCACCATAGGAAGGTGCAAGGATAATCCACATCCACCCGAGCAGACACGTGTGTGTGTGTGTGTGTGTGTGTGTGAGAGAGAGAGAGAGAGAGAGAGAGACAGATATGTTCATCACGGTGAAGTTAATTTGATATTCGGACATTAGACCGACATTCTGAAGCGGTAATTTAGGGACCGTCGACAAATGTTTGTTCGAATGAAGTGTGGCACTTGTTACTGACACGGATACCTGTCCCAATTATTCTAATTTCATATTTAATATACATTTACCAGGCATCATTGCAGGCAGTAATTTTGTTCATTTATTACATTATTTATTTATTTATTATAATTATTTATATTTATTCATTTATTTATATCCCTGTCTCAGAAAACAATGCGAACACAATACAATAAACCTCTGCTAGGATGTGTAACTTTGGCTGTATGCGATATTAATGACAAACTACAAAGTGGAGACACTGCCATGTTCAACCTTTCTTAGTTGTGACCTCACTATGATCTAGTGTAGGGGTGTGGCTTATTTAAATGACACGCTGTGTCTTAAATCTAACATGTTTACTTTAAACAAATATTTCGAACTATCTTTGAAATGAACTCAGACACGTATTGGACCCTGATTATGTATTTATTTGTTTGTTTATTTATTTGTTTGTTTTAAATATTTCCTATTTCTTTAATACCTGACAGGTCATGTGACCAAGTGACCACCAAACTTGTACCAAAATAACCAACTGGGTCACCCCCACAAGGTACACCTCATGGTATCCCGAAATATATCTTTATTGTTTTTTAGTTCATTTTTAACTTTATTTTTTCAAAAATCAATAAAGACATAATTTCAGGTACTACCTTGTGGAGGTGACCCAGTAGATTATTTTGGTACTAGTCTGTGGTCACATGGTCACAGGTTATTTCTTGCATGGTGTTAAAGATCAGCAAGTTTCAAATGTACAAGCTATTTGTTTAAAGCGAGCATGTTCGTGTCAGATTTAAAACACAGCATGTCATTTAAATAAGTCACACCCCTACACTAGATCATAGTGATGTCACAACTAACAAATGTTGAACGTGGCAGTGTCTCCACTTTGTAGTTTGTTATATAACATATAAATATCATATTAGGCATGAGTGAGGTGTTTCGGATCAACCCTCTATATGGAGCATTTCTAGAGAAAGAGATCTGTTTTCTTCTTCTTCTTCTTATTGCTTTAATTACTGTAAAAGTTCTGCCCAGAACACATCAATGCTATAGCCCCCATTCACCTTATAGGTTAGCACCCAGGGTTTCACTCTAATCCCTTTCCTCCACAGATAAAAGCACTATTAGACAGAAAGAGACTTGACAGAATTATTAAGAGGGCCAGCTCTATCCTGGGAAATCCCCTTGACCCAGTGCAGGTGGTGGGAGATAAGGGAATGCTGGCCAAGCTATCATCCCTGCTGGAGATTGACTCCCACCCTATGCATGAGACCCTGAGAGCATTGGGCAGTTCTGTCAGTGACAGACTTCATCATCCAAAGTGTTACTGTTGGTTCTTCCTTCCTTCTGCTATACTATAATCAGCACTGACTCGTTTTTTTTTTGTTGTGTAAAAAACATATTACATCTCTTCTTCTTCTCTGTTGCTGCTGTAACTATGCAAATTTCCCCCACTGGTAGGACAATAACAGTTATCTTATCCTATCTTATCTTATTACTTAAAACCCCCTTGTAACAGAATCCCAATGGCCGTTGTCAAACCTCAGGGAAATGTCGTACACTGTACATCCAAAATGTTAGCGACAACAAAAACCAGATTGTATTTATTCCGTAGTGGGGCCTCTCATTAATATTCACACATTACAAGCAATTTGGGAACGCCAGTTAGCCTAACCTGCATGTCTTTGGATTTTGGAAGAAAACCAGAAGAAACCCACAAAGCATGGGGAGAACATAAAAACTCCATACACACACAGAGACCCTGAGGCAGTAATCAAGTGGTGGTATTGATGGTTTCACTCAATCTCATATTCTCTCCAGTTTGGCTGAGAGTCATGACAGTCCTACACAGCACTACTATAGAGGCATCTGTAAGTTTTATCTGTGTGCATGAAGCCTTGTCAATCAACATTTTGATTTTCCACAGTTTAAAACTACCGATAACTGTCATAAAAACGTCAACACCTACTATAATTTGCAGCTTACTTTGTGGCTCTCAGTATTGTAAATAGTGATGTCACACGCTTTCCTAGAAGTGGTCCTACTCCTCGCTGAAAGTAAGAGAAGGAAGCTTCATAATAACTTTTATGTCCCACATTGAGGTAAGAGTATTTTAGTCCTAAATGAACTTTCAGCACAATTTCTAGGACTGATTCTGAGACGTTTAGGCCCCAGGGCCCGTATTCACAAAGCTTCTTAAGCCTAAAAGTTGCTCCTAGTGATGAAATTCTAAGAAAAATCTTAGAATTATGGCATTTTCTTAGAATGTCTCCTTAAATTTAGGATTAAATCTTAGTAAAGATAAAAATGATTCACAAAACATCTTAGCCCTAAAAACAGCTCCTAAGGTAATCAAACCCAGACCCGGGAGGTGCAAGGCGACAGTGCCCATTCAGGACTAAGCAAATGTGCCTCCACACACCGTCTTTTTCTTCAGTTTGTGTTTCATGACAACTTCCCTTCACTTGAACTCACACTTGTTCCAGCAAAACAATGCACCTGGACCCTACGCAAACTCAATGAAGACACATAGTGGTATGGTTGGATGAAGAAAAACTTGAATGTCCTCTAACCTCAACTTCACTGAATTACTTTTGGATGAACTGGAACTTGAGCCTTCTCCCCAACATCCCAAGAATGCTCATGTAGCTGAAAGAACACAAACTGAGTTCCAAAATCAAGTTGAAAGCCTTCCCAGAAGAATGAAGGTCCAATGTTTGGCCATATAGCTTGTCTACAATTTGACATTTTTTCTTGTTTGTGAGACTAAACAGAAAAATATGTCAGTTTGCTAGGGACCATGAAGATTGGACTTTGGAGCAATGGAAAAAGGTCATGTGGTCTAATGAGTTCAGATTGAGCCTATTCCAGAGCGATCGGTCGATCCTGGTCTGGGTCAGGGTAAGAAGGGAGGCGCATGAAGTGATGCATACATCATCCGTTATTTCCACTTACTTCAGTTGGTCAGGTCAAGGCTCAGGAATGTTATGTGGCAATAACATTAAGTCAGCTGACGACCTGAATGTACTGATGAACGATCAGGTTGTCACAGCTACAGATTTTTTCCCCTCTGATGTCACGGCCATATTCAAGGGCCCTTATTTATTAAGATTCTCAGAGTAGAAAATTGCTGCTAAGTGGCCAAAAATTCTGAGTGACACAATTTTGGTCCTACATTTAGGAGTAGAAGTAAAAGCAATTCATCAACTTTATTAAAATAGGAAATGACTCATTGTTCTCCACCAAACTTTAGGACAGCAGCTGAAGTGGCCTAACAGTTTGTGAAGAAATGGCATTCAGACAGAGACGTGCGCGGAGGAAGGACGTTTTGGTAGCATTGAATGACATGGAGCTCATTAAAACATACAGTTTGGACAAAAAAAAAAATTTGTGACACATCGTGTGCGGGGTTGCAGCTGGTCCATCATTTCATAAGCTGCCTCCATAGAAACTAAGATGATTGCTACTTTACGTTTGTTTAGTAACAGCGAAGATCCACCTTTACAACAGTGACCATTTGGTACATTTTGATCCGTTTTCCCACATTGCAGCATGAAATCCACAAAAAACAAACTGCAATCATGTGCATCGCTGGTTTCCCTGGAGTTGTGGGCATCATGCATGGCACACGCATTAATAAATAATCGTCCCGAGTACCAACGAGGAGGCTTTTGTGAACTGAAAACATCATCACACAGGGTTACAAGTGGTTATGGATGCGACGTGATCATGGATTTAGTATATTATATTACATTTTTTGACAGCGTACAATGTTTTATGGGATTCTTGTTATGAGCTAAAATTTCACCATTCACCGTTTTTTGACACTCCTTTGGGGTGTGTGCAGCAAACTGACAGGTGGTATTGATGGTTTCACAAATTACCGTCCACTCAATCTTATATTCTCTCCAGTTTGGATTTCTTTTTCGGAGTCATTTTGATCAGATTATCACAGTCATACACAGCACTACTATAGAGGCATCTGTAAGTTTTATCTGTGTGCATGAAGCCTTGTCAATCAACATTTCGATTTTTCCACAGTTTAAAACTACTAATATCTGTCATAAAACCTTCAACACCTACTATAATTTGCAACTTACTTTGTGGCTCTCAGTGTTGTAAATAGTGATGTCACACGCTTTCCTAGGAGTGGTCCTACTCCTCGCTGAAAGTAAGAGAAGGAAGCTTCATAATAACTTTAATGTCCCACATTGAGATAAGAGTATTTTAGTCCTAAATGAACTTTCAGCACGATTCCTAGGACTGATTCTGAGATGTTTAGGCCCCAGGGCCCGTATTCACAAAGCTTCTTAAGCCTAAAAGTTGCTCCTAGTGACGAAATTCTAAGAAAAATCTTTAGGGCATTTTTTTAGAATTTCTCCTTAAATTTAGGATTAAATCTTAGTAAAAGGTAAAAATGATTCACAAAACATCTTAGCCCTAAAAACAGCTCCTAAGGTAAACTTTGTTAAGAGTAGAGAGGAGGACGTTTAAGAGGCTTTAGAGTTTCTATAGCAGAGGACAAAATGGCGGAAGGAAGAAATATTCTCCAAACACTGAACGTAAAGCTAAAAGTAAACACTGCTCTTCTGTCCAATTTGGTTTTCTTGTTGTTTTACTTCCTTCCATCTCTCTTGGATTGTTGGCAACATACCATCCAAAAGTGCAAATTAAATAAACTGTCCCGCAATCGTGTAAATTGTAAAAAACTGAGACATTTTGCCCCCATCAATCTAAAATGGATTACAAGTAATAAAATCAGTTTAGTAAATAAATGGAAATTAATTGCTTCAAAAGTAAACACATTTTCAACATTTAGCTGTTTAATTATCTTTAAGACATTAAGCCTAGAAACTTTGCATAAAGTAGCCTGTACTCATGATTATACAATTTCTTCATATACAAAAATTATGATTTCACTATTGGTTCTATTATCATGTATTTTGTTTTCACAAAGAGCACATTTCAAAACCTTTGCAGAGGTCCGAGGTTATTTTATTAACCAATCACAGTCCTTGAATTTCTGCATCATCCCTAGCAACGGGGTCAAACACACATAAAGGTTTTTTTACTTTGCTTACTCAGAGTTGCTCTAAAAAGTTTCCTAAATCACTTTTAGTCTAGGACTCCCAGCTAGGACTTTTTAAGCTAAGATAGGAGTTCTTTGAGAGAATTCTAAGAAGCTTTGTGAATACGGGCCCAGGACACAAATTGTGAAAGAGTGGTTCCTCATTCTATGTCATTCTCACACACCGCCTAGTTGTGGTCGGAAACTAATTATCTGTTTCTCTGACAATCCATAAATATTGACATAAATTAAATCTCATTCTTTCTGTCTACTAAATTGTGGTCACAACTTTTAACAATAATCTCATTCTGTCATGTGACGAAGGCAACAAAAAAATTATAATTATTATTAGGAGTACTGATGTATCTGATCTGTGGTTTATTTATGTACTAATATAAATAACAGGAAGAACAGTTTGTGAGTAACCTTTACCCCCTGATATGTTTTGTTACCAACCATAAAAAATCAACACGGCTGGAAATGACACACAGCTTCGCTTATCTGACTGGTGACTGCGCTCATAGCTTGATATGTAGAGAACAACTATGATATACAGAAGTATAAAAGATATAAAATACATTGTTATAGACATTGTTATTCAAAAGGTTTGGACTATGGAACATTCTAATTATAGAACCCAACAGCACCAGCACCAGCACCACACCCCCTGACCTATACGTAATAAAGCACAGTCTAAGAGTATCGATAAGATCAGAACCTCCTTCTCATCAGAGTTATTCACGATCCAATTTACAGCAAGACGGATTTTTACAGCAATTTTGATTCCTAACCTGCTTCAGATACACATATAAGCCACACCCTTAATAACAGTAATACATCATACTTTATTATACTCTCACAACATGAGCTTACATCATTTTATATTTGAGATGACTGCTACTTATAAAGCTAAAACACAACACTAATGTACCTGGAAGTAAACCTAAAAGTCATGGAAAGAACGTGGTATACTGGCATATATGAAGTCAATCTGAAGTCGACATTATCCTACACTGTACTTCGAAAATTTTGGCACCCCTCATTTCAAATAAAATGAATAAAGTCACCATACAGTATATACAATGAATGCACACAGTGAGCACTATATTGTATAATTTATCTTCTTACATTCTGTACTTCAAATTCTTTAAAGGATTAATAAATAAAAAAAAACGTAGGGCATATTTTTCAGGAAATTTTTTTTCTAAATGATTGGCAACCCCAATTATTATCCAGTGTAATAATCCTGTGTTCCTGTGATCCTGTGATGTCTGATAAGAATGGTGACACTTGAAGATCTAACAATTACACCTCAGGAAAACAAGGCATGTTAATATAACAAGAGAATTCCTAGAACTTGATATCAATTACTCCCCCAAATGTTATATATATATGAATTGTGTATTTTTATATATATTATAAAATGTATAAAGTGGTATATACAGTATATCCCAAGGCTTATTGGCCTTGAGATCTTTGCCACGTGCATGGCAGACTGTGGTGCGCTGGGTGTAGTGGTGCCTTTCTATCATGGGCAATATTGACCATATTTATGAAAGTTTTTGCTGCATAGGTTTTGCTGTGGGATCGGACCGAAAGGGTTGGCTTTTTTTCGTGGGTATGTGTGAGCCTTGGATGGCCATGATCCTGTCACCAGTGTTCTGGTGTATAGTTGGTGATCAGTGTTGTCCAGCTGACCTGGTGTTGTTGATGTTATGGCTCATCAGTGTATATACAGTACAGTCCAAAAGTTTGGACACCCCTTCTCATTCAAAGAGTTTTCTTTATTGTGTTCTTTAGCCCAAACGCGTCTCTTATGCTTGTTGCCTGTCCTTAGCAGTGGTTTCCTAGCAGATATTCTAGCATGAAGGCCTGATTCACACAGTCTCCTCTTAACAGTTGTTCTAGAGATGTGTCTGCTGCTAGAACTCTGTGTGGCATTGACCTGCTCTCTGATCTGAGCTGCTGTTAACCGCCGATTTCTGAGGCTGGTGACTCGGGTGAACTTCTCCTCCGCAGCAGAGGTGAATCTTGGTCTTCCTTTCCTGGGCCGGTCCGCATGTCAGCCAGTTTCTTTGATGGTTTTTGTGACTGCACTTGAGGACACTTTCAAAGTTTTCCCAATTTTTCGGACTGACTGACCTTCATTTCTTAAAGTAATGATTGCCACTCATTTTTATCTTCACTTAGCTGCTTTTTTCTTGCCATAATACAAATTCAACCTCTTTGAATGAGGGTGTCCAAACTTTTGGTCTGTACTATATATATATATATATATATACACAGTGTTGTGAAAAAGTATTTGTATATTTTATGCATACTGTATTTGCAGTATCATCAAACAAAATATTATATTACACAAAACTAACCCGAGTAAATACAAAAGCAGTTTTAAATATAAATGATGATTTCCTTTATCAAGGGTAAAAAAAGCTGTCTACACCTGGGTACACCCTGGACAGGATGCCGATCCATTACAGGGCACACACATATACAGTACAGGAAATTTGGGAATGTCAGTTAACCTGATCTGCATGTGTTTGGACTGTGAATATCACTGAGCACGGAGAGAACATGAAAACTGCACGAACCCAGACGAGAATTGAACCGTCGATGTGCGAGGCTACAGTGGCTTACAACACTGTGCCACCTATATCATGTATTACCCATATCTGATATTAACAAATATATTACGTAAAAACTTGGTCAATAATTCTGGAGTTTTCTTAAAAATATTATTATTATTATTATAAAGATGTAATATATTTTCCATTTAGCTCCTTCTTTTGAGTAATTGTCTTTTGTCACTATGCAGTATTATATTGTGGCAATAATACTTTCCTTGTTACTGGAGGTAAATATTTGTATTTGCATATTTTTATATTTTTATATTGTCTTTGCTTTTTTAATACACATTTCTCTCAAAATGTTTAGTTGGGTAATTTGAATCACATGAAAATATCAGACTTTCACAGCTCAACATCCATCCTGTGGGAACGCATATAGCTAAATCATTAGCTTGCTAAACAAGCTAGGCGTGCTGTGTTAAACTTTAGAATTTTATAAATAATAGAAAGTTGTTTATATATGCTGCTAGAAGCTACTTGTAATCCTGGGGATAATGTATTGTATAACAAGCAAGTTTGCTAGAGTTGGCTAGCTAACTATGTAGCTAGAAACGTGTATGAATTAACACATGCTAGCTAGCAAACAAGATAATGAACCTAGCAAGCGAAAACAGCATTTGGCTTAGCTAACTCTAGCTAACACTACCTTTCTTGACATCCTGATGGAAATGATGAAAGATGGCAATTTATCTGAGATCTGTACGTAACAGACAGGAGATTAATATGAACCAGCTTATTAGTGTTGGTCTGAGGAGATTCACACTGTGTTATGTCTATCAAATTGGATGGACACTTTGGTTTTTCCTCGCAACAGGACATTTTTTGACCAATCACTGCTGAAGACATGGCCTAAATAAGTCACCCCTAATCTAGGGATCTATAATATAAAGTTTTTAATTTTTTTTTTCCCAAAATCCCTAGGCATCATCTACAGTTTGGAGAACTTTGTTATAACATTCATTCAGACGAGCACTCACAGACCGGAGCTCTGTATCATCAGGTGAACTGTTTATTTCCCTTGCACTGAGTGTTAATGATTCACGTTTACAGCAGCGAGACGGCAATCAGCGGGGCTTGTACCAGGCAAAGGTCTCTCCGTAGTGACGGCTTCCCATCACTTCAGAGACGACGTCCATCGGAACAGCATCGGGGACGAGAATGGGGAAGGTAAGCCTTCTTCCAAGAGAGTTATGTGTATATAACTTCCCTCTCGTTCTATAGAACATGTAGTGGTGGATATATTGATATGTACATAGTGTAGCATTTGGATTAGGACTTACTGTATATCCTTCTTTGTTCTGGGATTAAACCAGATAACATCCTGATCGGCAAGCAATTTTCAAGCTGGGCAAAGCACAGCGGTGCTATATTAATAATAGGAATAAATAACACAATCATTCTTCTCTGAGTTTTTGGTTGGTTTGGAAACAGTTGGGTGTGAGAAATATTTGATATAGTGTTTAATTGTAATGATGTCACTTGCTTTGGGGATTTTAATGATCCAGGTTTTATCTGATCAATAGAATGCTGATTTTCATAAAAGTACAAACAGGTAACGGTACAAAAGGACAATACTCTAAGTATACTAAATATACACATATGGTAGGAATATACCATATTGTACAAAAATGTAATATTCTCTAAAAGTTCCTGTGCCTTTACAAAATGATAGCATTTAAACTCAAATCCGAACAAAAACTGCGGGGGAAAAAAAAAAAAAACGAACCCCTGGATTTATTTTTTAATCTTCTTTTATCTTCCTTCTCATCATAAAAGCTTGAGACAGCAGTTGCAAAGGTCACTCATGAGAGCCATGATTCATGTTGATGCGTACATACGTATATACAGAATACCCAAATAGACTATATGTATGACAACGCACATACAGCACAGGTATATATTACTGTTTATGTCGGTGTTGGCTCATTGGTTTCACCTGCCTCGAAATTATTTGATTTCCAGAGCATAATCTCTTAAGCAGGAAATAATATTTAGCCTGTGTTATTGTAACATGATTATAAAAGGCAGATACAACATCACATGGACGTTGAACTCTGATTTGTAAAGGAGCTGTACAATAGTGGTAAAGGTTTTTCACTCGGAATCCAAGGGGATGCTAACTTTTGCATACAATTAATAGGAAATGCTTGATGATTTCTGTTCCTTTCATCTTTAAATCAATATATTAATATTCATTGGCGATACAGTATGAGACAGCAGATTATATTATTATACTGTATGGAGCCGATCTTGGAAAATCCATTAGATTTCATGAGGACTTATTTCGAAGAGTCGACTTTTGGCCACCTGTGGCATATTTGAAGACGTCTACACTAATAAATGCTAAATATACTGAACCTGAAGCATGACAGGATTGTGTTTTCATTAGAAATATCTGTTTGTCATTAAATGGAAACCATAATCATAAGATGAATTAGATTTGAATCGAATTTATTCTCCAGATGGTCTTTACTTTTAGGAACTTTTATTTAGAAAGGGTTACGTTTGCTAATACCTCTTTCCATAGCTATTTCTAACTGTAGTAGAAAATGTTCAGATGTCACCATGTGAAGGATTTTCCCAAGACACCACATATAAGATTATTGTAAACAGTACAATGCTTTAATCGTACAAACATTTTGTTGTGCAAGATTTGTACAGATCGCACATAGTGGACAATTCTGAAAACTGCATAATGATATAACTGGTGTATTCCGTTTACTTTGACATATTTTACAAACTTATTTTATGTTGACAGCTGGACGTCGGGGGAACGTGGACTTCGTTATTCCTGCTCACAACTCTACTTGCCACATGTAAGTATCTAACTGACGGATAAAAACGAAACACGGACACACTGTTAGCAGGAGTTCAAAGTTCAGATTATTATCTGTGCAATTTAGAGACACGAAAGACGATATGATGTACAAGCGTTCGAAAGGTATGCGGAAAAACCGCGTTTATTACTGACAGTGGTGTAGGATATTGTCCCCGATGGTTCTGATATTTATCTTTAATTACACTGTAAACCCAATTAAGTTGTCAAAACTCAAAAAATTTGAGGTACATCAATTTTTTTAAAGTAATGATGTTTCCAATTTGAAGTAAACAGAACTATCAGTTTTTGAGTTTGTTGAACTTGTTGCAAATCATATAAATTGTGCACCAGTGCTCTGTATATTTTAAGTTGGTGGAACTTTAAGGTGACAGTTACTGTTACTTAAGTACTTACGGTTACTTAAAATATCAAATTTGTTCAGCTAACTTGAAAAGTGTCATTTCTACAAACTCATAAATACAAAAAAGTTCTGAATACTCAAAAAGGTCTATTAATTTGACCTAATTGCAATTCTTTAAGTTAACAGTACTCAATGTGTTTAATTACTTTGAGTATTAGGGTTTACAGTGTATAGTAACTGTTGTATGCGTCCCTCCTATTTGCTGCCTTGAGATCTTCCTCATTCCTGGATGTCTAGAAAACTGTCCCTCTCCTTCTATAGAACATTTGAATGGATGATGTAGTGGTGGATGTACTGATATGTATGTAGTGTAACTTACTATATATACTTATTATACTTACTGGGATTAAACCAGATAACATCCTGATCGGCAAGCAATTTTCAAGCTTGGCAAAGCACAGCGGACAGATCTAGTGGATCTTCATTGATTTTAAACTTAGCACCGATACAGGACATACGGTGTGTATATGATGTCACATACAAATATCTCCAATATGTCCACAAATGCATATTATACAAGCCGCTGGGGATGATCCACAACAGGGAATTGTGATTTATTACTATTTATTGATACTATTACCTTGCCAAAGTTGATTATTTTCCAATAACAGCACATCAAAAAGTGTTTTATGTCTCTTATACCACAGCAAAACTTACAATTAGTGTTACACTTAGTGTTGTATAATGCCTGTTAAAACAAATTAGCCCCAGTTCTGTCATGCTTGAAAACATGCAGCCTGTTCCTCTTGCCAAGACACCACAAACCGTCTGTCCTGTCCATGTCCCTCCACCGATTGTCTATACTGCTTATCCTGTGTAGGGTCAAAGGCGTGTTTCGAGCCCAGGTATCTCAGGTGGGGTGCACCATGCACAAGCACACACACACACACACTCATACACTACAGGCAATCTGGAAACACCAGAGGCCACCCAGAGTAAACCCATCAAGCAAATGGAGAACCTGCAAACTCTACTCAAACACTTAACGGTACAGATTTACACTCGGAATCTTCCTCCTCTCGGAACATATTGCGATATCTACAATAAAATGCTTCAAGGATAACTTATTCAGGAGGAGAGCTTAATTAATGAGCACAGCCTGGAAATAATACAGTATGTGCACTAGTCTTATCTCTGCAATATGCATGCCAGGGTTTCTCAGCATCTTGTGCAATATCAATTAACCACATCAATTAACTGTCTCTGGGACAGGAATTCTCTCGGGGATTAATAAAGTTTTATTGGTATCATATTGTATCCTATCTTAATGTACTGTATCGTGTCATATCATATCATATTGTATTGTATTGTATTGTGTCATATAGTATCTTATCTTATCTTACATTAGAAACAGTGCATCAGTATACATCTGTGATTCACCTTACACTTGCATATTGGCGTTATGAATGTTAACCAAATCTTCTATTTTTAGTGAATCCGGTTCAACATTTAACATGACTGTGTTATGATTAATAAGGATTTTAAAACATTGTCATTGTCACTAGATACATTACCAGTCAAAAGTTATGTAAACAACAACAACAACAGGCAGTTGTTATTTTAAGACACAAAGATTCGGTTCTGGATCCGTTCTTGCTTTTGCTCAACCCATCGAGCACCATGATGAATTATTGCATATTATGGATGCCTCCAACATTGTTTTACAGTGTTTTTTTTACAAGACATAAAAATCTGGAAAGACCATGCAATTAGAAGGCGTGTCGAAACTATGTGGGCAATCAACTGTGTAGCTACCCTTGTTTTTTTTAGTTTTCTAGTTAAATAATAGAATCAGCTTCTAAGATATTGAATAAACATTAAGACATACTGTAGTTATTATGTAATATTCTTGTTTTTTTGTTATTTTTTCCAGGCTACAGTCAGAGTGTCCCGGTCATAAATATGTCTTCAGTGGAACTGAGGGAAGATCTCAAAAAAGGTACATTCTGAGCAAACATGCAGGTCATTCCATAGTCTGCAACTAATTGTGCTTCTATGTGCCAAAAACCAAACTTGATAACGTGTCCTCAATACATCTAATTCTAAATAGAGTCAAAAGAAGTAACTCTCTACCTTTCCCAGCCATTTTTATGAACTAAACCAGATGATATTTTCTCCACAGGTGACTGGGCATTTAAAATCAGTGCATATGATCTAGACGGTGATCCACTGACCTATGAGATCACCAACGACTACGGTCACTTCAATGTGGATCCACAAACTGGTGACGTGTACATCGCAATTCCACTTGATCGAGAGGTGATTTTAGCTGAACATTTTCTCTTAAAAAAAAAAAAAAAAAGGATTTTTGTTACCGTTAAAGCCCAGCATTTCATCTGTTTTCTCTTTTTGCTTCCCTCAGACTAAAGAGAACTTTCAAGTAGATGTTTCTGTTAGCGATGGGGAACATCTTCCGGTAGGTCTGATTCATGCAGTGTGGAAATCATTGGAAGTTCTTCATCGCTCTTTAACCTTAAAGCTTTCATTTTCAGACTGTAAAAAAAATTGTAATTGTGGTGCTGGATGCAAATGACAATGCGCCAACATTCATAAACGAGCCATACAGCCTCAAATTGCTAGAGGTAAGTAAAAAAGACAAAGAAATAGATAGGAATAGACACAATGGAACTTGTTTATGAATTATTATTATTATTATTATTATTATTATTATTATTAACGTATTCAGACAAGAATATATCAAAGAAATTCACAATTCTGTGTTTTTTTATTTTCTCGGCGTGTCCGGTCACAGACCACAACTGTGGGCACTACGGTGCTGAAAGTGACAGCGACAGATCCTGATTATGGACAAGCCGGGATAGTCTATTACAGTATCGATCAGGTAGCCTACAGAACTGTATGTTCATCTTCATGCAGCTCTTTAGATGTTCTTTAAATAGTTCAATAGTTCAAGGAGAGCCTCTTCTCAACACTGATCGACCCAGAAATGGAAAAAGTTCAAATGTTCATCTGTAAATATAATGTTAAAGTTCTTTCTGAAATGAACCATGATCATTATGACTCTGATTCTCATCTTTTCTTTTAAATATCTCTGTGTGTTAGGCTAACCCGCTTGAAGGACTCGATGTGTTTTCTATCTCAAGAAGAGATGGAGACATTGTGTTGAACGAGCCACTTGATTTCATGGAAAAGAGCAAATTTTACCAGCTACAGATCAATGCCTCTGTGAGTCCTCCTTCATCCACTCAGGATTTTTTGATGCACATCGCAAAATTCAATTCCTCATATGTTTTACTGAATAATGTGCATTGTGGTGAGAAGTTCGAAGGAGCGGCCTTGTGTATTAAAGAGAGTAGAACGCTGCTGTTAGTAAGAGTATCAGACATCGTCTGCTGTGCAGGGATGGTTTGCTTGAGTTTGGTACAGGTGGCCTTTTCTATGCAGGATATGTAATTGGTTAGTTTTATCTCTTTACCTTAATTACAAGTGTATATTATGTATTATTGAGTTAATTGTGGATGTAAATTAGTGGGTTAGAAAAATCTGTATCTGGTTAGGCGTGTCCGATACCAAAAGTTTTATTTCAGCCCTACCACTACACCGCCAGATCAGGGATAAAACTGGTACCAGTGGTGGCACTGGTATTATAGTTTGGTATCATACACTATGCCACCCTGCCACTGCTTGAGCTTTAGTCCTGTTTAATACACCACCTGTCCAAGAACACATTTGTCTAATTATTGCACTGCATCAAACAAAAATTAAAATGACTGGAATTGGATCAAGAACTTTCCAACACATTATTAATACCTGGAAGGATAGTGGTAAACTGTCACCATTGCAGAAGAAATGTGGCTGAAAAAAATCATACTGACCATGATTTGAGATTATCTATACAATTGGTGAAGTTGCATTATTAAAAAAAATGGTACAGAAGAAATCAGAGGTATAATCAGAGAGACTAATCAGAAAAAAAACTTGGATTTTCTAGGGAGCATAAAGATTGGACTTTGGAACAATTGATGACGGTCAGGTGGGCTGACGAGTCAAGATTGATCCTATTCCAATGGTTGAATCAGAATAAGAAAGGGAAGTGTGAGGGAATTGGGAGTCTGCCATGAGGCGCTCTGGAGACCTGGATTTCACCAGCGAATCCAGCACTGATATGACAAATGTTCATAGCTAGTCTGTTGTGTCACTACAAAGTTAACAAATACACATCATGTTGATCCAGATTTATTCTTTTATCGCTCCAGGACGGCGGTGGACCACTTGGTGACAATACGAACTATGTTCAGTCAACCATCGGCAGTGCATACATCACAATAGTTGATGAACCAAACCGTGATCCTGAGTTCATCAATCTCCCAACCACAATGCGTCTGAAGGAGCACACGTCTGTCGTACGTAGCAGCACGTTCTTCTGTTAGCGTCTGTAAACCAGCACAAGCAACAAGTCTATTGTTAAAGCTTGCAAGCTTTACAAACACAAAGAAAATGTACATTTTATTGCAAACAGTTCTGTCCGTACATTTTTTTTAAACACTTCGTTAAGTCGTGATATTTCTTTTTCTAGGGGGAATCCGTGTTTCATGTCCAGGCCAGAGATCCAGACACAGGGATCAATGATGTAATCAGTTACAGCATTCAAGGTGATTTTTTTTTAAAACCCAAATATACTTAACAACTAATTTTGAAACTTCTTTAACTTTTTTTCATTTTATATTTTATGAAGATGAATAAGACAAATAAGAACTAGAACACAATTTATAGCCCTGGCCAAATGTTTTTAAGAATGAAACAAACATGTTGTTGAGATGTTGAGTGGGATGTCCAGTGTTTTGCCACGGCAAGCCTCTCCAGTTAACAATTGTTTCTTCTTTGTACAGCTGCCAATGTAAACGGTCTGTTCGAAATAAATCCAGATACTGGCAATGTTACTGCCGTGGCCGACGTTGACCGAGAGGCCTTGCTAGACATTGATGCTCTTGTGCAGCTCACTGTGAAGGTAAGAATTTTATGAAATAATGGATATCAATACTGATTTTTTTAATTGTAGATGTCGAGGTTGTCGTTTATTATATGTACATGTTCAATATTGTTTATAAGTTCTTCATATGTGAACGTGATTCATAAGGCATGCAGTCCAACAGCTTTCCCAACTGCGTTACAACTCCTCACGCTCTTTACATTTTTCCCAGGCTACGGAAGCTAACTTGGATGTGAATGGAGTCTATGCGAGCGCCACAGCTATTCTCACTATCCAGATCGAGGATGTGAATGACAATCCACCACTGTTTTTCAAGTGCAACGGGGACGGTTGCGTACAGACCAACGACTTCAGCGCCGAAGTGGACGAGCACACGGCCGCCGGTCTGTCCATCACAGGACTGAACATGAGGGTCAAAGATAAAGATGCGGTGAGATGAAGCTTGTTTTCAGTCTTGCGAGGACAGACTGGAGGATGTCCTAGTGACCCATTTTATCTAGAGCAATACAACTTGAGCTTGTCATCATCCAAATGATGATTAATGTACATAAGGCATATAGTATTTGTGCATTGATTCTTGCCAAACTGGCTCAGAATAACTTGGACATATAATAGGTTATGAAGTAAATTTTTTTTTTTTATTGCAGGGTGAGAACAGCCGTTTCCTGCTCAGCCTTGAGGGACCGGCTAAGGATTTGTTTTCTGTCTCGCCCGCAAGTGACATGTCGGACCGAGCTGTGCAGATCCTGGTCAAAAACCCAGATGATGTCGACTATGAGAAAAATAAAACCTTGACCGTACAGGTATGAGTGTGAACAAATGCAGTGGATTACAGAGGCACAATATGCCACTGGTCAATTGTAATGACTGTATTTATATACATGGTATTAGTTTCTAATCTGTTTGTTATAGATATTTGAGGTGTTCCACCTTCTACTAATCTATTTTCTAGACAGCAAGCTGGGTTATAAATATAACATTCAAATAATTGTATAATGAATCAAAGCGTAACATTAACAACATTACCAGCAACATGTATTAGTAGGACATCATTGTTTAGCCTGTTTTCTATAAGTCCCTGATCAACCCGACACTTAAAGGGATTCTTTGGTTTATGTAGGTGGTGGCCCAGGATGCCGGAGAACCGACTTTTGTCAACACAGCTACAGTCACCATTAAAGTCAACGACATCAATGATAACACACCTGTATTTGCAGAAGATGTTTATGAATTATTTGCCCCAGAGCACTGCGAAAACGGCCTCATCTTGAGAACCATTACGGTATGGATGGGCTATAGCCTGAGTTTTGGTTTAATTCCAGTTTGGGCTCAGTATAAAGGATGGAGTTGATGTCAGGTTGGGTTTTGTTATTGGTTTCTGCTCAATATTACTTTGGGTCTTAATCTTAGTTTCGTCTTAATCAGTTCAGTTTTTGTGTCAGATTGGGTTATTCTCATATTGGGCTTGGTCGCAGTTTAGGATTAGTCTCCATTAGTTGGGAAGCCTAGATTTCAAACTAGTACGAGCTTAGGCTTTGTCTTAGTCTCAGTTTGAATTTAGCTATTTCAGTTTGGGTCAGTCTCATTTTGGGCTTGATCCCATTTTGGGGTTAGCCTCAGCATTGTCTTTGTTTCATTTTGGGTGAGTCTCAGTTTTGGGATGAATCTCAATTTGATCTTAATCTCAGTTTGGGTTATGTTTAAGCTTGAACCTATTATGGGGTTGGGCTTGGTATTAGTTTGTATTTAGTATAACTGTGGGTTCGTCTCGGTTTGGGTTTTGACTCAGTGTGAAATTAGTCACAAATTGAGGTTAGTATCATATTCGAGCTCGAGTTTGGTTTTAGTTTGGGATGAGTCTCAGTTTTGAGCTTAGCATCACAGTTTGGACCTGTTTTTGCTTTGGTCTTAGGCCGTGGATCACTGAGCTTTCATGTACTTCTTCTGTTTCCTTCAGGCAACAGATGCTGATGAGGTGGACAATGGCCGCCTTACCTACAAACTGAGGCCTGACAGCTTGTAAGTACTGTGAATGTGTCAGACGCTGTATATCAGATATTGTACAGTATGTCAGTTCCATATTATGTCTATGTGTTAGAGTAGTCATTAGCATAATCTGACACAACGCCTGCATAAAGAGTTACATATTTACAGTAACTTATTGCTTTCAGTCATGTGTATGTGTCTGTGTGCATTTAGTGAACCAGTTTCGCAGCAGTTCATTTCAATGCATTACCTAAGGTCCCGTAGTGGGAGTCATCTCACCTGACGATTTCCTTTTCTTTGCTTCCATTTCACAGACTCGATTTATTTGATGTATTCACAAACAACGGGACTGTTTATGTGAAAAACGGAGCCAAGCTGGATCGCGAGCGCAAGAACTCGTACCCTGCAACGCTGCAGGCCATAGACTTAGCAGGGAACGCGGGCTCCACCGTGCTGGAGATCACCATCGAGGACATTAACGACCAGGCGCCGCAGTTTTACAGAAACAGATACGAGGTTTTTATTCGTGAGAACGAAGTAGTGGAGGCTCAAGTGGAGGTGAGAAATAATACCAAACAAATACAAACTATAAGATGATGGAGAAGTATGGATAGCCATGCTAGAAACATAGCTTGAACAGGGTTTATATTCTGGTGCACACCCATTTTTATTTCATTAATAAACCAAACTTCCACTTCCATCATAAGCTAGTTTGCAGATAGCTGGTTATTTTAAGGCGACAAAAAATCCTTTTTTGTATGAATTACAAATACAATAGAAAGATTATCCTTGAAAGAATGTAAATACAGTGGAACCTTGGATTACGAACGTAATTTGTTCGGGAAGCGGGCTTGTATAAACCAATATATGAATATATGAATAAACCAAGTCGAATTTTCCCATAAGAAATAATGGAAACTCAAATTATTTGTTCCACAGCCCAAAAAAATAAATACATAAAAATAATTAATATAAAATATAAAGTAAAAATAAAACAAATGAACCTGCACTTTACCTTTTAAAAAAGTAACAATAAATTCCGACAGATAAACGTTTCCGTTTTTGTGTGTTTGTGTGGAATTAGCCCTTCCCCTCTCCTTGTCTTACATAGTATACGCACAAATGCATGGTCACAGTGTTATAGTAAACAGTACATGCGTGCACTGATAGTGATTATATCAGTGAGAGACGCGCACTAATTTCCCACAGTTCTGCAGCACCAGACAGGGAATAACCATTGGCTCAGATGTGTGACGCTTGGCATCAAAACAAGAAGCGCATGCGTGATACATCATACTCTGTACTTGTAAACCAAGACTTGTTAGTTTTCCAAGTCAAAATGTAGTAAAAATCTTTGCTTGTCATGTGAAACACTTGCAAACTGTGTTACTCGCAATCTGAGGTTCCAGTGTACAGCCTCGAGGCTTAAACAATGTTTGGGTCTTTGTTTAGGCTCGAGACGATGATGAGCCAGGCACTCCCAACAGCCAAATTAAGTACGCCATTGAACCTGGTGATTACAGTGATAACTTCACTATCAATGAGGACACCGGGTTAATAAAGAGCAACGGCCCTCTGGACCGCGAAGCCATCGATATCAAACTGGACGGAAAGATTACACTGAACGTGACAGCGACAGACATGGGCACGCCACCACTGTCTTCTTGGGTCTACTTCATTGTCTATGTCGAGGTGCGTGCTCAGGCACTTTAGTCAAGTCAAAAAATGTGGCTTCGTTTGAAATGTAGTCAAGAAGTAAATTTTTTATGTTTTTACTTGATAATTTTTAAATCCAAATAAAATTCCACATTGTATCTTTTAATCCAGGATGTAAATGACAATCCTCCTGTGTTCCTGCAATCAGAATACACCTTTCATGTAAATGAAAGCGAAAGAGGCAAGTTATTTTTGTGTGCTTATTTACGCAAGATAAATTATTAATATTATTATTAATGTTCTATAAATAATGTTGACTGTTGAATTTGTTAAATACAACCTTGCATGTATAATCTAGCCATCTTTCTATACTGCATGATGATAGTCTTACGTAATAACAATATACAAGAGTAAGTCTAGCGGTGTTCTAACATAGCATTCGTACACTGCTCTAACTGGAATCTTTTATCAGCTATGTTTCTTAACATGTTCACTGATCCGATAAGATGCACAAAGCATTTAATTACAATCTGACTCTGCATGCTGTGAAGTGTTTAATCTGTCCAAAATGAAACAGAAGAAGTTTTTTTTCTTTCTCAGACTTAAGGTTAGGTTATATTTCGTTTTTTGTTTTTCCAACAAATCTGACTGGTTACAAGACTTCAGTCTCATCTATCATTGGTTAGATAGTTTTCCATGTAGGAAAGGCGAGCCAATCAGTGCTCCTTCCTCAGCCAGAGACTCAGTGGATGAAAGTCTGAAGTAAAACCGGCGAAAGAATGTCGTTCTCGTTGAGTTTACTGATCACAAACGGAAGCAAAATGTCCTTCCTAGAAACTCACCAAGTCATTTAATGTTATCCTGATGTGGGCCAGACATGCCCAAAAAGAATATATTTATTCCAACAAGAGAGAAACGATCAGATCAAATGTCTACATGGCTAATTTTTAACTGTGGAACAGATTATTCCATAAGGAATAAGGTTTACATCGCCACGTCAAGACTGTTCCATCTGAGGTCTGAGGTGGTTACATGATGAATTTTCATTCTGATTGTCCAGTTATTTGGATTATTTGTGGATTATTCCATACACCGTGTGTATCATTCCACAAACTGTTATCTGAGGACACGGCCAAACTTTATAATTTTTTTTTACCTCTTTCTACAGGCGCATTTGTGGGTAACGTGTACGCGACCGATGCCGATCAAACCACTAACAATAACCGCATATCCTTCAGTATTAAAAATGTCCTCTTCCTGTGCGTGTCTGAGCCTGATGGAGCAGTCTACCGAGGTATGGTCAGGGTGGATCCAGATGTTGAGCTGGACTATGAGAAAGACGTGGAATACACGATCACGGTTGAGGCCACAGACATGGGAGGAAACGGCGATACGTGCACGGTGCATATAGTGGTGGTCGACATAAACGACACGCCGCCTGATTTCCCTGAAGGGATAACAATGCAGGTGGACGAGAACACACCAGCGGGGATGGTAATCGGGAAAATTAACGGGACTGATGTGGACACGACCGCGTTGCTGGTCTATGAGCGTGTTTCCTCCATGTGCTATTGCAACCGTAC
Organism: Clarias batrachus; assembly: GCA_003987875.1. Classification (NCBI taxonomy): domain Eukaryota; kingdom Metazoa; phylum Chordata; class Actinopteri; order Siluriformes; family Clariidae; genus Clarias; species Clarias batrachus. The sequence goes on along the minus strand of QMIH01000005.1, from coordinate 304,967 downwards.
CTGGGCTCCATGTGTGGAGGAATGGTTCGATGTGAAGAGTGATGGCAGTGTGATCACTGCAGAGGGCGTAACTATCGATTACGAAGAGTGCACTCAGGTGAAAATGACGGCTCGGGTCGTGGACCTTAACACGCAGAAGGGGAGTGACAGCTACGACGGTGAGTTAAAAGAGGAATACATACAAAATGACCTCAGACAAATACATTTACTTATAGTAAGACGCACATGCACATCTCTTCACTACCTTTTATGAAAAAGGGGGCAATTAAAAATGATTATTTGAACGATATAAACTTAGATGGCTCAATCGTCTTTGTGCTCACTGCTCCATTTAATACCGTAGAATTATCACGGCATTTTAGTGGTCCAAAACAGGATGCAATACTAAAGGCCCATTGGGGTAGGACTTGTGCTGCCCCATGGCAGGGGAAAAGCAACACGGAAGACAGTTAATATAAGCGTTACGATTCAAAATTTGAATGTTATAATTGTTTAGTAATTTTGACACATTCATATGGGTCGCCAGGAAAACAAACAAAACATAAGACATAACATTCATTCTTGTATTGGCTAAGGTTTAAGCAATCAGATTTCTTTGACCTCATATGACCTCATATACCAAGAAACATCCCATGCCCAGTACTGCCCAGCCCAGTTTTCCCACCAATCTCAAGTGAGCTTCAATGAATAAAGCTAGGCTAGCAGGAGTTAGCTGCCTGCTACTAGATAACCTAATCTTTCTTTAACTCGTAAGAAGGATTGGGTTAGCTATTAACTTCTATTTAGGTTAACGATTAGCAGTTAACTGTTAAATTTCTATATTATATAGTTTTTATTTATAATGCAAAATATTTAGCATGTCATCATTTTACATACAGTATATTTTCCCCCTTATTTTGTTCGTTGGAAGTGCAGGTATTTGAAAAGCCTGAAAATGACTGATTAGGTCCAAACATGGTCATTACTGGTCCCTGAATTCTGATTGGCCAGGGAAATGCACGTCCTCAAAGGGGTTTTCAAGGGCAGTTTATTTAAAGATACAAACACTGAAACACAGTGTGTTTGGAAAAGGAGTGAAACAAAACGATAATCCATCAACCACAATCTAAAATTAGGTTAAGCTTGAATGAAAGCAGACACATTTTGCAGACTTCTAGGTCAAATTCGTTTAAAATGGAGTAGAATGTGTGACCTTTAAAAACACTGCAGCCAAAAAGATATTGTTTCGCCGCATTTAATCTGAATTCAATCCGATAAATCTCTGCAAACTCTCAAAAGGCAAATTGTAATTTTTAATTTTAAGCAGCTGCACCATGCCAACACATACTACGGGTGTTCAAGTCAAACCAGGACTTTTTCTCTGCTTGTGCAGAATAACACAACGCAGTTATGAGTGCGTTTATGTGGAGTAGTGAATGATCGTGTGTACAGGTTCCACATTCAGATGCATCTGGTCCACAACTATCAAATTTCACGCATCGGCTTCGAGCCACCTACAGACGTATGGCGTTCTTTAAAACGTTTGCATCGTTCAAATGTTTTAGTGCAGCTATGAGGCTCGATGCTTACTGTGCTTAAAGTCTTCTGTAAATGTCAATCACCTTTTACACCTTTTATCACCTTTTATCATTATATGTCCTGGCTTGAGTTGATCATCCTGTACAGCAAGGAAATTCTTTTTTTTGTTTTGTTTTTATGAATTATTTTCATGTTTTTCAGGTATTATCACGATTAATATAATAGACGTAAATGACAACGCACCTGTGTTCCACCCTGTCCAGGAATTTTTTGGTAAATATTAAAATGTTTTTTCAGAATTAATGCAACTCAAGTGGGCTAAGTTTGTCTTTCAGTAACTAAAGTTCTATATTAGTCTTTTTTTTTTCATTATTTTTTTATCATGTTGACTAACGATTATTAAGAAACACTAAATTTCTACATTTAAATTTTCCTTCTCACGTTATATAATGTACAATTTACAAATGATATCAATAATAAATTAAAAGAAAAAAGGTAGTAGAGTAATAAGAAGCTTTCATCTTGTAGTCCTGATTGCTGAGAACATCGAGGAAGGCAAGAGTGTTGCTCAGGTGGCTGTGAGTACTTTTTATCCTTTTTAGTGACATTTATATTGAGGATTTCACATAATATTTATGATTTAATTTTTTTTACAGTAGGCAATCCTATAACATGTTCTTGTTAGACTTTATGTCAGGTGTATTGAACATGCTGACATTCTAGCAAGAACCATCACTAGAATAAAACCTCTACGCTTTGATCAAGAAGGTTATGTCGCCACTAGTAAACGTTATACACTGCGATGTTCCTGCGCATTCATGAGAACTTTGTTGATCTTATCTTCACTTTTGTTGTTGTTGCTGTCTAAAAGGCTACTGACAGAGATTCAGGAGACAATGAGGTAATCGAATTTGAAGTCGTACATGTGGAGTTCGCCACCAACACGGACGAAACGCCGCAGGTGGTAGACCTAATTTTTTCAGCTGTGACCGAGCAACCTAATTCTGACGATCGCTACAAAGGAGTAATCAAGTAAGATGGCGCTGTTGAATTCTTGATTCTTGAAAACCGAAAATATTCATCTTCCGGGTGGTAACCAAGGTACCCCTGGTTCACCATTACTTCCTGTTAATTTCCTACAAGCTGTTTTAAAGCTTTATGCTAAATATTTAAATGAAGAAATCTGTTCATGACGGTGTGCTGTTTCTCAGGTCTAAGAATACCCTGCAAGTTGATAAAGAGGGGAAGTACTTAGTGACCGTAATGGCGAAGAATGGCATTCTCAGTACAAACGAAACAATCCAGGTGAGCGCCGTGACACCGGTTTAACCTCTTCTTTGTTCAAATCAGGTTGCCTTCTTCGCTTGATATCTTACTTTGTTAGTTGTGTGGTGGTCTGAGAAAAATAGTTGTGGCTGAATACTTAAAAAAACAACACCACACACACACATAAAAGTCTGAAGAGTTCCTCTGCTAATAATAGACATAATACTTTACAGAAATGTTGTTATTTAGTCTACTTACTGACCTTGCATTGATCTTGTGCCATCTTGCTGTTTAACAAACTCAAGCAATTTCCCATGTCCAAGCTTCCCTGTATGTTTCTTTCTTTCTCAAAGATCATCACAGTGGACAAGTCATACAAGGTCGGCCTCAAATTTTCAAAGTCAGTAAATGAAGTCAACGATAATCTGCACAACATCAAATCGTGAGTGTTGCTAAATCAGGGCAAACATGCTTCAGCTCTTTCTCCATCAATTCATATGTTAAGCAAAACAGAGGTGAAACCCTGCTTGTGTGGACTGTCTTTCAGCATCCTGGTGGCAGCCACAAAAGCCATGGTGCATGTCGTTAACGTGTCACCTGAAACAAGTCGCGTAACACAGAGGTACGTGTAGAGAACTTTATTATATTAGTATTAAAATCCAATAACTTTCATATGTGATACTACGGCTGAACAATATGGAGATGAGACAATAATTATTTTATACAGTTTTGTTTTGTTTTTTAATGAATAATATTACATTTATTATAGAATGAGTTCCTCATTTTCGCCACTTTTTTTAATCAATCCAAAGTTTCATCTGACACATCATGCTTTTTATCTGTCCAAAATTACATTTAAAGCAGAAAAATGCCACGAATGTGGTAGAAAGCAAAAATGAAAGCCACTATGATTCCACTGTACGATGTTGAGCCTTACTTTGGTTCTCAGGAATGTGTTAACGCTTCTAGAGGCGTACTACGTATTCCTGAATGGGACAGCTCTCAACTCCGAAAGTGTAGGGAAGATCCTGAACTCGCAGTCTGTGTATGAAGAGTATGGTCAAACCTTGGAGAACTACGGTCTCGAGGGCATTGTAAGAAACCTTCTTTATCATACTTGTACTGAATACAGATTATATATCGTATAAGTACTGTATAGTAATGTCTTAAACAATGCTTGTACAAAATCTAGATTGGGGGTTGCTTACTCTTGATAACTACTTTTGCAGTCCGGAAACGTACCGACAGAGAAAACAAACAACACTGTGTTGTTTATCATGGTGGGTCTCGTGGGAGCGCTCGTGATCGTCCTGATCGTCACCACGACGTCGATGGTGTGCATAAGGAAAAAGTAAGACATAAAACCATTACCGTGCGTCAATGCTCAGTGGTTAAGCTTTTTTAAATTCAGTTCAAATCAAAGTCGCTCTGGATGATGGCATCTGCCAAATGCGGTACATGTATTACATTAGGAACAGCTTGTATGAGTTATGATGAAACGAAAAATATAAAAGTATATATCGAAAATACAGAATGCTAAGGTCTTGAGCCAGCTCTCATTTTTTCATACCGTATTTAGCTTGCCAAGACTTTCTTGTGTTTTTTTTTTAACATTGTCTTGAACTTACAAGGTATGAACCAGGGAGAAACAGGTGCAGATGATGACAGGTGTTCAGGCCGGTAATTAGTTTACTGGTGATGCTGAATGCCAAGTGGTTGGAACAGATGAGAGGGGAAATGAGGTCGCTGCTGAGTTTGTTACAAAAGCAAAATGTATCTTTAGGTATTTAGCAGCCTTTTACAGTAAAAGCATTTTTTAACCTGGACTGCATTGTTTAATGAATTTGAATATAAAGAAATGGCTCATTATTATTATTTACTATGTAATCCTTCCCCCCCCCCATAATACCTTTTCAGAAGAAACTCTGTGTTGGTCTGATATTTTAAAATCAAAATACAAATTACAACAAATATGTATGACCAAACCGGTAAATTTAGTGTTTTTTTATTTGGACCCTTAAAGGGTAACTCATTTTATTGTTTGAAGTTAATACACTAGGCGGCACGGTAGTGTAGTGGTTAGCTCTGTCGCCTTGCACCTCCAGGGTCTGGGTTCGATTCCCGTCTCTCTGTGCATGGAGTTTGCATGTTCTCCCCGTGCTTGGTGGGTTTCCTCCGGGTACTCCGGTTTCCTCCCAAAGACATGTCAAGACATTTTTCCTCCCAAAGACATGTAGGTTAGGTTAATTGGCATTTCCAAATTGGCCTTAGTGTGTGAATGAGTGAGTGTATGTGTGTGTATCTGTGCCCTGCGATGGATTGGCACCCTGTCCAGGGTGTACCCCGCCTTGTGCCCTAAGTCTCCTGGGATAGGCTCCAGGCCCCCCGTGACCCTGAATACAGGATTAAGCGGTATAGATGATGATGAGTGAGTGAGTTAATACACTTAAAAACTAACTAAAAACCTTTGAAATCCCAAATCTTTTTGTCTGCTTTTAAGTGCATGTATGTGTGTAATAGTTTGCCCAACATCATTCATACTGCATTGTGCAATCCATGAGACTTCATGATATAATATCGCTCCAGATGATGTTTAATTTACAATTAAAATATGATGAATTTGCGTTTTACGTTTCCAGATACAAGACAAAGCTGAAGGCAGCCAAGGCCATGAACACGGCAGCCATGGCGGTTAATGAGTACCAGAAGGACGGGCCTGTTGTTCCTGGAACCAACAAGTACACTAGAGAAGGGTGAGACACACACAAACACACACACACATACACACACCTGCCACATAATTTAATATATGGACTATTAACAACATGCAGCACAATACATTTATGTGTCATAATCTATTGTGTAATTTATTGTCTATTGTGTATGTGTATTCTATTTAAATAAAAAAAGAATAAATATTATATAATTTATGATAAATTTGTTAAAATATACACAAGGTTTAGAAATGCCTCAGTGCTGTTCTTTATTGTGTAATATTAGCTTTGTAAGCTAGTCAGTAAACTCTCACACACTAGCATAATGAACTAGCCTGTGGGATTTCAGTAACCAAACACTGAGTTTCCTTTTCATATTTTGAGTTATTTTTATATTTAACAATATGTTAAAATGTACAAAAAAAAAAAAAAAAAACTCCTCCCCAACCTTAGATACGATAGCTAGCTCACTGGTGACTGCCTGCTAGCAACTACTAGCTGTCTGCAGTAGCTTACTACTAGCTAGCAAGGCACAAGTGATTTCCATTTTTCTTTCTTTCTTTTTAGTCTGAAGAAGATTCATATTCATATTTATATTTTTCTTTCTTTTTTTTGGTCATACAATACGATAGCTAGGTCTACTATAGCTTGTCTACGATATGATAGCTAACTCTACATAGCTCACTAGTGACTGCCTGCTAGCCAACTACTAGCTGTCTATAACTACTAACTGGCATGGAACAAGTGAAAATCCTTTTTTTTTTTTAGCCTTAAGGTGATTCATATTAATATTTTTTAAACTCCAAAGTTGTAAAAATGTGACATAACAATCAAAATGTTGTTTATTTACTTCATACATTAGCTATATTATTATTATTATTATTATTATTATTATTATTATTATTATTTTATCTTATCACTGATGCGCTTTCATTTTAACCCCCTTTAATAACAAGGAGACTGTGTGCTAAACCTTTTGCCGTTTGTTCTGCAGGGCGAACCCGGTCCTCAACCTTAACATTGATGCCTCCACAGACCTGGGCTTTGATGAGGAGGCGTCTAGTGCAGACAGAGAAAGGTAACTTTCACCACACACCATGCTTTCTGTATTATTTTCATACTTGGTTACCTCATTAATGGAAGACTTGCCTCTGAAATACATTACTTACATTTATACTGAATCATTTGTAGTATGAATGTGGCACTAATTTGTATAGTGGATACTTTTTTGCCCCCCCCCCCCCCGTTATTCCTGTGTCGTAAATTCATTCTTTACGGAGTGTTCAGAATCATTCGATACATTCTATCGTCCCAAACCGAGTGCTTCCTCTGTTTTCGTTCTCACAGCTAAGCTGTGTCAAGTGCATTAAAAATTAGTGACAATAAGCTGTCTTTTTGTGTTTTTCTGATTATGTGTGTGCTCTGTGTGTTGTTAGCCTCAATTCTCTGGATGACAACATGGACATGAATACATCTGAAAAGGACACAAGGCCAATGATGGTAAATCAGACAAACAAACAAAAACCCTAACATAGTAGTAATGAAGGGCTTGTGTATAAAATGTGGGGAAAAAAGCGTATATAATGCTTTTGTATATAGTGATGGTAGGATAGATGGAGGGATGGATGGAACGATGCACAGACAGACAGACAGACAGATATGAGGACTACCTGCTGGTTATGATTGCTGGATGGCTGGACAGATGGATGAATGAATTCTTGGCCAGCTGGATGCATAAATAGATGGATGGGCAGATGAACAGATAAAAGGTCAACATGCTATCTATGATAGCTGACTGGCTGGATGCATGGTTGGCGGGTTGGCTGGATGGATGGATAGATAAGCTGGATGGATGATGGATGCATGGGAAAAATGGATCACTAGCTTTGATGGATGGGTGGATGTATGGATTGATGGACAAGCAAAGATGGAGATATGAAAAAATAGGTATGAGGTATGGATGGAAAAATTGATGGATGGGGGAATAGGTGGATAGAAAATGGACATCTAGCTAGCTATGATGATGAGTTGTGGACAAATGGATGGATGGATGGAAAAATGATGGAAGATCAACCATAACGTTAACACATTAACACTATCAATTGTAAACCGGTCAAAGGATCCTGGGCACCAGACAGCACAGCACACCTCCAGAGGTCTTGCGGAGTCACGGCCGAAGGGGCCAGAGCTGCTCAGACAGCACAAGATGAACACAATACTAGGCATAATGTTTTATGCTGTAATTTTATGGCTGATCGGTATGTATTCATGGATGTATTTTGTCTTTCCTAGGCCATTGAGGAAGAAGATGATGAAAATGACCATTCATACATCGAGCCGCTGGACGCAGCCTTGGCTCAGAGAGGGAAGAAGAAAGGCTCAGCGAGTCCCAGCGTCACCTTCTCCAACCCTGCATTTGACACCACCACAGACCTGTAACATTCCAACTGTTCTATCACTATGGTCTGGGCTGATACTGGAAACACCGCCACTCACTCAACCACCAGTCGTATGGTTATAACGGCTACACGTAACAGTGCACAGTCACCTCCTGTGGCCAAACATGCCGTGTTTTTTTTTTATGTTTCAAGAGATGATATTAAAGACTAGAAAGTAAAAATTTCTCTATTGAGCAATTTTCAGTAAATTTCATAAGGATAAGAAACATCAATTCATGTTAATATTAAACAGTTTACAAAGAAATAATCATCCCTGTTTCTTTATATTTGTACTGTAAATCATTTTATTATATTTCACAATTATAATTTTACTTGGCTACATCTTTTTATATATAGTATATATTTTGATTTTATGTATTTTTTTCCTATTATATTTTCTGCTGTAACTTGTGAAGTTATCCTAATTCTTATTGGAAATAAATATTTATGCCACAGTGCTGCTAATTTCGCAAATCTGATTGGTCAGAAGGCGTTGATTAGTTTTCCATAACAGCAGCTCTGACAGTAGTACAGCTGCTTGAACTTGGCCTTAGACATTTCTACATTTCTACCACTCATCCACAGGGACTTGTATGATGGCCGGAATACAATGATACCAGAGTTTTTGTAAACTCTTTATCTTATTAAGTAAAATGCATGTTTTTAATGTTGATGAGACGCTTTGTTAAACTTTTATGGAAGGGGCACTGCATTTTTCACCATGGGAAAAACTTCATATGGAAGGTTGTGTTTTTTTGGATGATGGTTCATGAAAATATTTATGTTAAAATATGTATTAACTTCAAGAGAGAAGAAATAAAGGCTAGTATGACATGTAATGCCTATTTATAGCTGCTAAGAGAAAATAACTTGTTTCATGGACGTTCCAAAACATTAAAAATATTATTCATATTACATTATTCAATGTACAATGTGGAATTCTTTGACCAAATAAAATTTGTAAATCTTAGCAAATTTGCTGTTGTATATAAAATAAATTCAACACTTTTATTTAAATAAATAAATAAATAAATCTATCTC
>QMIH01000005.1:247532-295257 GCA_003987875.1 Clarias batrachus | reverse complement strand
TATATATATTATTGTATTTTGAATAAGTTAATTGTTTATATTTTATTTAATTCATTTTGTATGTTTTATTTCAACTTATTTAGATTTCATTTAATTTTGATTTACTTTGGTTATTTTAGTTAATTTTGCTTTATATTTGTTGTTTGATTTTATTTAATGTTATTTTAATTTAATTAAATTTTTGTTATGTTACTTTTGGTATTTCATTTTATTTTACTGTAACTTTGTTGTTGTTATTTTATTTACCAGTATTTTATTTATTTTATTTTTGTTTAGTTTTTTTATTTTAATTTTATTTTTTATATTTAATTTTACTTTTTATGTTACTTTAGTTTACTTTACTATTGGTATTTAATTTAATTTTATTTTATTTTGAGTTACTTTACGATATGATTAAATAAAATTTTATGTATTTAATTTAATTAACATTTATTTATTTTAATTTTGTTATTTGCTTTTACTTTACTATTTAGTTTAATTGAATTTAATGTACTTACATTTTTTATATTATTATTTAATTCTATTTTACTTACAAATTTTTAAGGAATTCTTAAATACTATCTGAACAAAAATACTGTATATCATATAAACAATGTAAACATATATAAAGTATGAACATTTTGAAAGCTATTTTGAAATGTAAAAAAAAACAACTGTTAATTTCCCCAAAGTCTGGAGAATCTTTTTATCACTCTGAGATTATAAATATTATAATTATATTTACAATTAGTTTTTATTAATCTAGTTATAAAAAGTTCCTGTGTAAAAGATGACTTCATTACCCAATAGGCAGTCGTGGTGTGTCTGAGAACTACTTCCGGGTCGTGTACTTCCGGCTTTTAATTTTTGTTGTTGACTGTAAGTCGTACAGTGTTGTCAAAGAGTCTTTGTGTTAACGCGCGTCGCAGTGATGTAGAAGTTAAATCACAGAAGACCAACAGGCCCTTCATGAGCCGCGTGTGTGTGTGTTCGTGACAACTGTAGGGGTTTTATTTAATTATATATTATTCTTTTTTATTATTATTAATTTTCTATTATATGTGCTGATTAGCTGTTCAGTGTAATCCTGACTGCGCATGATCACAATAACTGTTTTATACGAGACAATGTTTACTTAAAGTATTTAATATATACACATTTCGTTCGGGGTTCAGTGTGTGTCACTGTCGGGGGTTGTGTTTATCTGTAACGTGTGTATTTGTATCCATTAGGAGAGAGAGAGAGAGAATGTGGCAGAGCCTGGGTTTGACTGTGCTGGTCATCGTGGCCACTCTCACCTGCGTGCTGCTCTTCATGCTCTTTGGTAAGCCTCTCCGCTCTCCAGAGAGAACAGAACCGAGCACAGCAGCCCTTCATCACAATAGAATTATTGAAAAATAAATAAATTATAGAGTTGATTATTAGAGTGTTAATGTAACAGGAAAACGTTAGAGAAACAGTACGCCTAAAAAAGTCCCAGAAGGGGCCAAGATGGTGTGTCAAGATGGTGTGTCTGAAGCAAAGACAACAACTGAGGAGATTTGAAATGGATGGAATTGGGCTAAAGTTGTCCAGTACATCACAATGATATTCCTGAACTGTCAACTTTGCTAATAAAAATTGTGAATGGAGATAACTTAAAGTAACTAGCTTAAGCACCGGTCGTAGATCGGGAAGAGGGTTTGTAGAAATAGTTGAAAGGTTAAAGCTGAAAATAAGCTGATCAGCTTTAATGTAACATGTCTAACTTCTAACAAAGATGAACCCCTTAATTTTTTTAATCTGTAATTTCACAACATTTTGTTTAGTGTGATAACGTTATATGTTATTGGTTTCCACCGGGTTGGTGGCTAAATATTAGGAAATTATACAACATTTATCTAGTTCACGTCAAGATATTGAACTTACTGTCATTTCAGCTTATTACAACCAATGGGAAAGAGATCATAAAGAAAAGATTACGTTGTAATCGTCAGCCAAATACACTCCGTGTTCTGTAATTGGAGTGTGAATCACAGATGAGAAAGCAAAAAAAAAAAAAGATCGGAAAGATTGCGTTGTCTTAAAACGATTTTAAAGTTTCTTAAAATTCGCTTATACCACTTCAGCGCTGTTATTTCTTCTGTGAAAATATGACCCATCTGTGCAGGTGTTTGTTTACATTCAGCAAGTATCTTATTAGTATCTTATTTTAAAGTAGATTATTAAATCTGGTACATAACTGTTCATTACATCACTTTTACTCAACATTTTGATTTCACTTATGGTGCAAGTTAAACTTCAGGCAGATATCTAAGTAGTGCAAATGTTTCATTAAATTTTTAAGTATTTGTTTGGTATCTACCTCCTTGTTATATTTTTGTTGTTTTATATACCCAAGCGCAGATCAATCCCAGATTACACTAGGTTATATTTCTGTCTCCATGGTTGACCTTGTCTTGTGATCTTTCAATATTTTCAGTGTGAAAAAAAAAAAAAAAAAGATAACACAGCGGTTATAGACTTGTATTGTTGACTCGTCCTTTTCTTCACCCTGTTTTAGTTTTATTTTTTCCCAGTGCTTTCCAAAAAAAGTTTGTAGCCACTTACTCATTTCTGATCCTTTTTCCAACAAGAATTAGCATATTTCGATGATATAACATTAATTTGATGTGGGGAAAAAATATTTAATTTGTTTATAATTCTTTGTCATAACACTTTATCTGTCGTGTATGTAAGTGTTCATGCCTCATTGTTAAAATGGACCGCCTCTGTGTTTGCTGGTTTTGCAGGTTGGTATGTGGTGTGGCAGCTCTTCCTGTCCAAGTTCAAGTTCCTGCGAGAGCTGGTCGGGGACACAGGCTCGCCACAGGCCGAAACGGAGCCCTCGGAATCGGAGAGCGAGCGCAGCTCTCCCCCGACGCCCCGCCATCGCACCAAACCCGCACGCCAAAGAGTGGCTTTCCCAAGCAGCACTACATAAAACTTCAAGAGGGCGCCGTCCAGCTTCTCAAACGAGATTTAAAGAATGAGCCACTTAGAAATACCCCTTTGCCAAAAAACAAACAAAAAAAAAATACAAAAGGAAGGGGTGCCAAGCAGAACTAAAAAAATTCATAGTCTATACAGTATTTTAATTGACTAAAACTACGTCTTCTCTCTCCCTGTCTTCACTACTTTCATTAGTTTTATTAACAGTCATGAATGCGCTCTGTGCGTAACCCACGTATCCTCCCAGTGATCGATTAGACGCTCGCCCTTCTCCGCAGATCATCTCCAGGACCTCACAGATACAGCACATTGAGATCTCCTCGTCTAGAAGGCACTTGAAATAAATTATCCGTTTCGGCTCAGACAGGCCGATCGACTGACCTGCCATCATGCTGCTAACCATTTCATTCATGTTACCGCGCTCAGGCTGCTAGGTTAAGATGGAGAACCCTAAAGGGAGACCTCCGAATGCTAAAACGTGTCAAGCAAACTGACAAAAGCAGCCTGACATTATCTGAACTCTTTCAGACGTCTGACGTGCAATGCAGAGAGGAATGTACCAATCCGCTGCCAGAAAAACCTCCGCAATTTCAGCGTGCGGTACGGGACTTGGAGCTTCGTGAAGTCGCTCATATAGGATTCACTTCAACCATGCTAAAGATTAATGTGTTGCTAGTCGACGCCACTCCTTCTGAGCTCCACTGAAACCGAGTTGTTATTTAGGATCATTTCTGTTGTGGCAGCCGCTGTATTTTTTTTTTTCCCCTCACAATAAAAGTATTGGATAAAACTTGATGCAAAGGTGTATGCGTGTGTGCGTATGAACTGTGGCGGGCGTGCATGTGTCAAGGTACATCACAACACCGATTTGTTCGCTATGACGGCACGCGTCTTTATGACTGCAGCCCCGAATTCTCAATGCTGATTGGCCAACTTTTAACAGTGGTGCCGTATACTGTATATAAGGCTAATCACAGGTCAGTGAATAAGGAGATTCGTTATATGGCGCACAGTGTGTGGGTGTGTGTTTTCAAGAATACCATGATACTGTGTTGAACCACTGTCTGGTGCTGGACTTACCCGGCTTTCAAAATGAGGCATACCTCATCCCGCACCAAAATGATGCCTGCAAACAAGCCACTAGATGGTGATATAAGCCAGACGGTGTTTTAAACGATTGTAACGTCCACCAAGGGGTTGTGTAGATAGTGGTGGAGGTAATGGATTTCAGACATCAAAGACTTATACGGTAAAAAAACATGTAATTATTAAAAAATTCTTCCAGTTTATACAAGGCTCGTGTGTGTACGTGCATGTTTCCTTTACAATCAGAACTGGAGATTTAGAGAGAATTGCAGGAAGGTTACTACTGTGCGTTACTTCGGCATGGCTGTTTCCTCCTCCTCCTCCCTGACTTCATGTGTGTGTGGGTGTGTTTGTCTTTTGTCTTTATTGTCAGTCTATGTCTATGTGGGTCAGTTTCACTTCGACTTCAGTCACGGGACTGTGTGTGTTCGGGGTTAGTCACTGAGATGATTCACTGTTTGTAAAAAAAAAAAAAAAATCAACAATTACAGGTGAAACTATAAAAGGCAGTACCTCTGTGAAGCCGAGGTTTTTTTTTTTTCAAACAATATAAACTATGAAAAGCCTACAATGATCCAGTTTCGTGAGAGATTCGTCATTGTAATGGAGTGGTGTAATAGTTTGGAGGCAGGTGGCTTATACTGTACAAGTGTAGTACAATTTGCTGTAACTGCATAAAGGAGGTACAGCCTCTTTTTTACGCCTTTAAGCAGTCCCAGACTAACAGACAGAATTTTAAAAGTTAATATCCAAAAATTATGTTTAATTCACATTTTGTTTCGCTTTGTCTAATTGTCTGTTTGTATTTGGACTGCTGAGCTCAAAGCTTTAAACTCAACTTAAACTTCCAGCCCAGGATGCTGGACTTGACTTCAATTCTCATTGCTGGGACTCTGGAGTTGACTTGGTCTTTTGAGCTGGTGACTCTAGAGTCGACATCTTGTTTTCAAACCTGCAGCAGAAACCTGTTTGCACTCGTCTAAATCAGTGAACCAGTTTGTAACCTTGGTCCATTTCCCCCATGGGTCGGTTTAACTTGACACGGGGAAGTACTCAATCTGACCAAATGTCACTACCATTCAGGTACCCACCAGTCATTGCTTAAATTACATTGGGATATGAAAGAGAACTTAAACACAAGAAGAAATGCATGTTATCTGCCAGTTATCTGGCAATCTGCTTGTCTTCGGACTCTGGAAAGAAACCAATCAAACATTGGGGAGAGCATGCACCTTCATTTACATATACCTCATTTGGAAGATGATTTATCCAGAGTGACTTACATTTTACATCTAAGGGTTAAAGACCTTACTCAAGGACCCAACAGTGACAACTTGGTGGTGCTGGGGTTTGAACCTCTGACCATTAGATCAGTAGCTCAACACCTTAACCACTAAGCTACCCCTTCCACCTTGCCTCCCTACTACCACTGAGCTACCCCTGCCGGTGAGGGAGGGCCGAAGACTATCAGGTGTTTTCTCTGAGCCGCATGATGTCAGCCAACCGGATCTTTTCAAACTGCTTGCTCAAGTGCCTTTGTGAGCGGTGGAACACACTCGGAGGACAGCCTATGTGTTCCTTACCCATTCCTCCTCTCTGAGAGAGCCCTGGCTGCGGGAGGTTACAGCATCACCCGGGATTCTAACTTGCAATTTCTGGATGAATGGGGCGAGCATTTTACTCCTTGGGGGCCCACAAGAAAGCATCTAGCAACTACACAACCACATCATGCTTTACGAAGCACGCATGGCCTCAAATTGCCTGAGAAGTACAAGAAAGCAAAAATTGAGCATGTACAGCAACATGCTGAGCTTCAACCTGGCTATGGGAGCTGCTTAGCTCAAACTAGAGGGATACTCACTTGCATTGGTCTGGATTGAAGGCAGCTTACATTCTCATCACAATCAAACTGCTCCCGAGTTCTTTTGGGACCGTCTGGTATCACATACCTGCCCAAGTGAACCGCACCAGTCAGCAAAATGAACCACGGTTTGACTAACCAATGAGGGTGTGAAAACACCCTTGGAGTCTTGGGCTTGGGACTCTGGTGTTGATTTGGGACATCAAGCTGGGATTTGACTAGAATTGATTTTACTTATCGAGCTGGAGACTCTGGACTCACCTTTCTAGATTCTAGAGCTGGCCACACTGGATTTGACTTGAACTTCTTGAACTGTGGGCCTCCCCATCAGTGTGAATTCTGGACTCAGTGTGGACTGTTGTGCTGGAGATTCTAGGCTTGATTTAGGCTCTTGAAATTGGGCTCGGGACTCAACCTGGACACTTAAGCTGCGTCTCTAGATTTGGCTTGGTCTCTTGATCTTTGGACCTTGATCTCAACTTTGCCTATAGCTCAGAGCTATGTAGAGATGTAGACCTTAAATTTGAAAGGATTCTGGCCTCAATTAGACTCTAGAGAAGATACACGGCTGCTTCCACAGACTCCAATTCCACCTATTAGTGCAGCAGTAGTGCACCATGTTTAATATTCTGACATGGGCTTTCCTTGGCCTGCATAAAAGTGAAAACTATAATTTTTTTTGTTGGTTCCTACAGAATCCCACTTCTGATGCAAAGCTCCACTTTAGATATGGTAAATTTATGATCACTAATGAGTATTATTAGCTCATAACCTGGGGCTGTTGTTGTTGTTCACAAGATTGAGGCTCTGGGTTGCTAATTGGAAGGTCAGGGGTTCTATCCCACAAACTCAGTCACTCCCAGGTTGCCACTGTTGGGCTCTTGAGCACAGCCCTTAATCGATGCTGCACAAATGTATACTAAATTAGGTGGGTTATCACAGAAATGGTCAGTGCCAGGTCTTGTAGGTCAAATGGTCAGATGTGGTGACCCCGACAAGGCTTATCAAGAATAAAGAGTTAATAACTTGGAGTTATTAACCTGTAACCTGCAGTAATATGTACTTGTAGATGTAGCCGCTGAACCAGAACCTTATGTTTTGAGCCACAACATTTGGTTACGGAACAGCCATAAGATGTAGTTGCTGAGATTAAACGTCAGCTATAATACAACCCATAAACTGTTACACTAAATGAGTTTAATGGGAAAAATTATCTGGATAATAATTGTACCAATGTGTGAAAGGGCAAATGTGCATGTTGAGGAGTGTCGGTTTCTTGACAAAATTTCTGTGTGTGTGTGTGTGTGTGTGTGCACGTCTGCGTGCATGCTAATGACAGCTGCAGCTGTACCCCCTGCTGTTTTGAATCCATATTCAAATTAAGCAGTGCAAGATAAGGGCAGCGTTTCCTTCAACAGCATGCTCAGTATTCCATGTGCGGGCTCAGGATTAACGTCACATTTATGGAAAAAGCCTTCAGGTGCCACAGCTATCTCACACCGGCATGGGGAAGTGTGTATGTGTTTAAATCTGCTTCCTTATATACTGCATTAACCATAGCCCATGTGTGTGTGTGTGTCTGTGTGTGTGTGTGTACGCTGGCATAAGCTGATAGCTAGGAGAAGTCAGACTTGTATTTCTTCTGCACCAAGTTTTAATCGGATGAATATTATTAATAAAGTATAAAATTCAATGACCCGTTTGAATTATGTACTCTAAATCTTCATAAGTCGGTGATCGTTTATGGGGAGGTGCATTGCTTTCTCCTAAAAGCCTTGGAAAGTGGATGGAAGTCATGTGGTCCTGTATCTGGAAAGATTACATACAGTAAAAAGCAAATCCGACAATATACAGCCAAAAGTATGTGGACACCTAATCATTACTCCCGAACATGGTTCTTCTTCACAGTGTTTCCACACGGATGGAGGAACACTGTAGAATAGTTCCCTAAACATGTTGTTAACGCGACATGGTTTGCTAAGGTTGGAGCGGACGAGCTCGAGTGGGCTTGAACTAGAATGTAATCCAATACCAGTGACTTACCTAACGAATGTTCTTCCGGCTGAAAATATCATCCTAATAGGTTGAGCCATTTTTCTGTACATTAACACTATGAAATGAGAGAAGTGAGCTGCTGTATGAGTAACGAGAGCATGTTACTAAGTGAGAATATACTGTAGCTGATCTTCGGGAGCAATAAAAGTTGTCTTCACTTGAATTTTCTAGTTTAATAGGGCAGTGCTGCTTCAAGGGATTAAGGCTGTGGGTTACTGATCAGAAGGTCATAGGTTCGAGCCCCAGCACCGCCAAGTTGCCACTCTTGAGCCCTGGAGCAAGGACTTATCCTTATCTGCTCTGGGAGCGCTGTAACCTGGCTGACCCTGCACTCTGACCCCATCTTCCTTACTGGGATATGTAAAAAAAAAAAAGTAATTTCACTGTTCTGTAAGGTCCATGTGACAAATAATTGAATATTATTATTATTATTATTATTATTATTATTATTTACTCTGCAGCGTGTCTGTTGTGAAAATGTCCGCTTTCTCTAATGATGAAGGAATAGCTGCATGCAAAACACGTCTCACACACACACACACACTCACACACACACATCTGCAATATTGCTAACAACGTTAATTACTTCTCTTGAGCCCATTAAAATGTGAATATGTGCGTCTCAGGAAGCAGCAGTGTAAAAATTATAGCACCCACATTTCAGAAAACACCTTGTGCATTATTAATAAACAGAATAAACAGAATAAATAAATATATCCCTATATAAAATGTGTTTATTGACTTGTCGGTTAATAAAACATAAGATTAGGTAAATATTCTTTTTTTTAAAAATTATTATTATTTAACGTACAGTAGAAAACAGAACGATACAGCTCGTTTTAAAGAAAATTACACAATTAATAAGTAAGGAATAAAACTTTTAAAGGTCAACAAATCAATGACAAGATGCAGCCAGACAGTGGATTTACTGATGCGACCCCAAAGGTCATTATTTTCCTATAACAGCATCGCTTGCGATGTTTTAAATATCTTCTACCACAGCTGTTTGCCAACATTAACATTTTTTTATGCTGTAAGATATGGTATATTGTGCATTTAAAAAAAAAAGAAAAAGAAAAAAGTAAGTCTTGACACTGGAGACTCCTTCCATAATGTTACACATTTTCTAAAAAAAAAAAAAACCTTACTATTTAAAGAACAACGTTAAATACCTGTTAAACCATACAAAGTCTTGATGTGAGGCTGAGATGAAATAAACAATTAGTTTTTTGCTTTTTTGTCTGACATTTTTATTAAGTTTCCAGCATTTTACAGTACGTCTACAAGGCTAGAAAAACTGTGTTTTTCCCAAGAAACCAAAATACACCTCTGTCTTTGTCCATGGCGGAAAAGTTACTGAATGTTACAAAGCACTGATACTGGAGACTCCTTCCGTAAATTTTACACCATACAAGTCACGGTGAATTAGACGTTACTATAGAAACGCTCCCTGGTTCCTCACACTACAGGGTTTCCATCAAGTTCTCCAGTTTCTTCCAAACCTCCCAAAACCTGTTTGACTGAGATAAACTACTCATAGGTAGTATGTATGAGTGTGTGAAAATATGATGGCGAGTCAAAAATGATCTGCACTGAATGGCTGTAGAGGTTACTTTAATTAGCTTTTAGAAAAGACATAATCTCCTTGCTTTTCAATATACTTTTCCCACTGTAGTGGCACATTTAGAGGACAAGACAGACATATCTGAACCAGTCAAAGCAGTCGCCAACATGTCAAGCCCCAAGAAGTCCCAAAGACCAAAGAGAGCAACAGCAAAAGAGCTCAGTTCCCTTTTCCAGCATGGGTTTATACAACTGAAAAACCACCGCGTTGCTTCTCCTCATGTCTTTGTTAAATAATTTTAAAAAAAATTAATATTCATTTGATATATTACAATTTGTTCCTCCTTGATGTGTATCACTTCCGAGTTTTCTGCCTTTTCTTCCTGCAATATCACATTTATTCATTATTAGCTGAAGTACCCATCATTTAAGGTTAAAGAGTTTGTAGAAATAGTTAAAAGATTAAAGCTAAAAATAATTTGATCAGCTTTAATGTAATCAGTGATATTATTATTATTATTATTATTATTATTATTATTATTATTATTATTATATCATGTCACACAGAAATCACATTCTGTAAGGTTGAGTATCTGTCGCCTTGTTTACACTAAGTTGTACTTCTTTCGTTGTCGCCCAAATACATTCTGTGTTCGTTATTCGGAGAGTGAATCATAGATGAGAAATGAAAAAAGTAGATCGAATAGAGATGAAGTTTTGTCTTAAAAAGACTCCGGCGTGTTAAAATTCACTTATACTAGTTCAGCGCTGAAAGTAAAAATATGAACTAATCCTGGTAAAAATATCCAGTTTAGCTTTTCTAATTAATATCTATTGGTGCAGGTGTTTGTTTACATTGAGCAAGTAGCGCATTAGTAGATTATTTTTAAGTAGGTTATTAAGTCCCATACATAACTGTTCATAACATCACTTTTACTCAACATTTTGATTTTATGTTTATAGCCACGCCCACCTCCAGGCAAAAGTGCTCAGACGTGTTTCGGGTCCCCCGGTGTATGAAATATATCATTGAAAGAGCAATGTACAGACAAAACCTTTCTGTTAGTTACAGTATATAGATTTATTCATATGTGGGTTGACGTTAAAATGAGCTTTTTTTTGGATAAAGGATAGTTTGGTAAGTTCCTCTTTTCCTAACCAGAATTCTGTGTGACATTCCATCAGATCATTTAATGTCGCTCCAATCTTTCTTCTAATGGTCTACCACAATGTACAGTATAAGTACTTTATGCATCTGATTTCCCCCTTATTGGCCTGCGGTGTGCTATTTGTGCTTTATGCATTACTGGAGGTTAACTAGGTCTATTAAACAACATGAGTATGACATTTTGGGCTCTTAAACAGATTGTGGCATTTGGCAGACACTCCGTCAGCGGTTTACTAGCTTACTAACCAAGTACCATCAATGAAACACTGTTGGGAAGGGTTTTTAGGGGATGCTGGGAGATTAACCCAAATATTGAAGAAACAGGTAGTTCTTAAGTTGTCGTTTAAAGATTATCAGTGACTCGCTGTACAGACATCCAGAGGAAGTTCATTCCACCAGAACAAAAAAGAGGCCAGATGCAAGTCTTCCTCAATCTCTGCGAGATGACGGGACCAGTTGAGCAGTGCTGCAGGGTCAGAGGGAACATGATGTGGTGCAGGTTAGAGTAGAGCAGTAACTGGATGCTGGGACGTTTTTAGCTTTGTAGGCAAGCATCAATACAGCCAGTATAGGGACTCCGTAGAAGTGGAGTGGTGTGGGAGAACTTGGGAAGGTTGAAAACACGATGTGCCGCTGCATTCTATATCAGCTGCAAAGGACGAATAGTGAACAGAGGCAGACCTGCCAGGAGTGAGGTGCAGCAGTCAAGTCTTGAAATAACAATAGACTGAACAAGCACCAACGTAGCCAAGCAATTGGCAAATTCTTCTGATGCAACGTGAACAGAAGTGATCCGATTGTTTGTCCAGGGTAATCACAAGGTCTTGACGGAGTGATGAGTAACCTGGAATGAACAGCAGTTCAGCTTTTACTGAGATCGAGTCTCAGCTGATGAGACAGAATATGTCCTTACTAAGAGACTGTGTATAGAGGGAGAACAGGACCAAGCACTGAGCCTTGTGGGACACCAGTAGAAAGTCGTCATTGAGCAGATGTGGATCCCCTCCATGTAACATCATACAACCAATCTGGGTAGGAAGCAAACCTTGTGGTTCACTGTGTTAAACAAGAGGTGAGAGGTCCATGAAGATGAGGACAGAGATTAAGATCTTTTGGACACGTGCAGAGAGGGATGAGGGGTATACCATTAGGAGAATATCAGAGATGGAACTGCAAGGCAGGAGGAGAAGGGGAAGGCCCAAGAAGAGGATTATGGATGTGGAGGAGATTGGAGTGACAAGGGAAGGTGTGGAAGACAGAGTTAGATGGAGACAAACAGGAGCAGCCGAATGAGGAAGACACTCTCTTTTTTTTTACTTTATGTCTCTTATGGAACTGATTTCTTTGATGAGGAATCGGTATATCAGCACATGATATCGCCAGAGCTATAGATATTATGGCGGATGGTCCTACTTATTTCTGCTGAAACTGATAGGCCTATTAACCGTAATCCAACCTCTCCAGTGATTATGACAACAGATGAATAATAAAGAGTTATTTTCATGTCTGCTCCTTGTTTTATGTCCTAAAATGTATACACACAATATCTGAACAAAGAGAAAGTTAGTTTGACAATCTGTGATTGAACTTACTACTGATTAAGAGGAAGTTAGATTTTCCATTAGCCTTAGAGAGAGAGAGAGAGAGACATTTGCTGGCGGCATCCATCCTTAATATAGTCACTTTTCTTTCTTCTGAAATTACATCATAACTGATTCAAATTCCCTCTGTTTGTCTTCCTGTTTTCTTACTTATTTAACTCTATCCACTAGAATATGGTTGTTATTATTATTATGGTAAATAGAATTATTACTTTATCACTATGAGCAATGTTAGTCATGTTAGTTGGTAGTTAAAACTGTCATATTAGTGCATAACCTTAAATTTCTTTAAACTTTACTTCTGTGTACATAGCTTCCCCATTTTGACAGTGTGAGCAGAAGTGTGCAGACGTGCATCATCAGGATCACAATGCCCTTGGATAGCAGTCCTCTGCGTTTATAACTGAATTGAATTCAATTCAATTTTATTTGTATAGCTCCTTTAACAATCAAAAGAAAATCATGGAAATGCGTATGAAATGTGAAAAATGTGTCTAAATCAAAATGATCACATTGTCCCTGATGGGCAAGCAAAGGGTGCGGAAAAACTCCCTGAGACAGCAGAAGGAAGAAATCTTGACTCAACAGAGAACCCATCCTCATTTGAGTGATAATGGATAGCCGGGATTGTTTTGCAGTCATACTCCGTGTTAGGAGGCTGAACGTTCAATATAATAGATGATGTCTTTAAGTTAATATGGAGTCCAGGTCATGAAACTCTAGTTCTGAACTATCGAGTGACTGCAGCCACGAGTCCTCAGAGAACAGCTGTCTGCATCAACGAGGCCAGACCCGTCTAGGTGGTAAAGTGGAATCGTCCCCGGTCACCACACACATCCCAAGCAGACCACACGGGACATCCTTGCAACAAGATCTCCATCTAGAAGCGGGACACCAGGACAAGTCAAACAGGTCCAAATGGGGTCTTCAGAGAGGGATCACTTGCAGCTCAGGAGCGACATGTGCAGCTCGACAGAGAGAAATATATATATATATATATATAGAGAGAGAGAGAGAGGAAGAGAAGGAGCGATAACTACTCTATATGCTCTATATGGTCACAGTCATGTAATGTCTAAGGTGAATGTATCTTTAGTGCAGTGTGCAAGCATCTATAATCACAGCGAGGTCTTTTATGATCATTGTTATGCTGACGACACACAGTTATACGTCTCAGCAAAACCAGCTTGCTAAATGTGAGCAATGCGTAAAGGATATAAGAGACTGGATGCTAATTAACTTCATTCTGCTTAATCCTGATAAGACTGAAGTTCTAGTCATAGGACCGCATGCAGCGAGAAGCAAGATTTTAGATCACACTGTAACTTTAGATGGCCTTTCTGTTCTATCTAGTGCAAAAGACCTTGGTGGTATTATAGATTCTAGTCTTTCACTTGAAGCTCATGTAGACAATATCACCAGGATAGCACTCTTTCACCTTAGAAATATTGCCAAGATAAGAAATATACCGTCACTAAACGATGCAGAAAAACTAGTTCATGCTTTTATCACCTATCATCTTATATCACCCAGATGAGGATGGGTTTCCTGTTGAGTCCGGTTCATCTCAAGGTTTCTTCCTACTGCCATTCCAGGGAGTTTTTCCTTGCCACTGTCGCCCTCGGCTCGCTCATCAGGGACTATCTGACCATTTTGATTCATACACATTCACATTCCGTACAAACTTAAATAATCCTTTTGATTGCGTAAGTCGCAAGTTTGATTCCCGGGTGATGCTGCATCCTCTCGAGCGCCTAGAGAGAGCTGATAGCTCTCACAGAGGTTCATAGTGCTCCCACATTATTCACGGCTCTACAGCCAATCAGGAGCGTCTGTGAGCTCACGCAAGTGGAAGGAGCGGATAGCTTCTAGCTGTCCTCCGAATGTGTTATGGCGCCCCCATTTGTTTTTTAGGAAACATGTGATAGTCTTCGACCCTCCCGACTGAGTGGTAGTAGTAGCCTTAATGTGGGATGGTGAGGAATTGGACACGAGGCACCAGGTACACCTTCAGACCACAAAAAAAATACATGAATTGCTGCATGCTGCTCTTTTTTTGCAAATGACAAATGCAGCATCCATCTTTGCTCGCACTGCGGTTACAATTGAACTGATGTAACACGTTCACACTTGTGTAACAGTGACTGGGGAGACAGTAGCCTTGAATGGAAAGTGCTGATAAGACAGTGCAGCCAACAGAAGTTTTAATATAACCGGAGTACGGATCATTTTTGTGTATGTGTCATAGTACTGTCCCATCCATCATATACTCCTTTGTCTGTAGCTGAACACTTTCAACATATTTATTAACTCTTTGGATCTTTCTTTTACAGCGGGTGATGAGGTTAAAATTCTGGTCACTGCAATGTTCCTGCTTTGAATATTAGGACTGCCAGACAGACACTATTGAGCAGAAAATAAAAGCCTCTTCGGATAAAAAGCTTCTACTGTATGAATAAACGTATTGACCAACTTTAGCTTATATGTTCGATATGCTCACACAGAACCATTCATACTCATTTTAAAGCAATTCCAGACATATTTTATGGCGTTCTTGCTTCTGTAGCCAAGGACTTGTGCTTTGGCGACCAAACAAAGGCTTGCTTGTGTGACTCATACACTGTCTACACACTGCTGAATTTACTGGTGTGAATACTGAATGCATGACCCACACACACACATACACACATGCACATACAAAAGGAGTTGTGAGAATACATAGCTCGGGTTATGACGAGCACATGCACAGTAAACGAGAACTGACCTTATTCCCTGCCATTTCTTTCATCCCCTTAACACTTAACTTTACTTAAGAGATTTAAATGTGATGTAACCCGGTGAGGTCAGGAAGAAGAAAAAGTGAGGAAGTCGCCGATTCTTTCTGTGGAATGAAAAGACAAGTCCTTGATTCCTCAGTTATTGAATTTCAAAGCCATGTTATGATTGTGTTTTTCAAAGGCATACAGGAGTCGAGCAATTTCTGGTATTTTATGTATTTATTTTTCCTTTCATCAGCAGATAAAAAGAGCAAGGAAAAAAAAACAGGAATACACTTTTTTTTGCAGGTTATCTAATAAAGTTAAAATGAAGAGCAGCTTTTCTTTTTTTGGGTCTGTCACAGCAGAGAGTCAAGCATTTTCTCGTTTTCTGAGCAATCAGATTGCAAGTTTAGGGCAAATATGGAGGACAAAACTGTTGGTGAAATAAATCAATCTTTCTTTCTTTCTTTCTTTCTTTCTATCTATCTATCTATCTATCTATCTATCTATCTATCTATCTATCTATCTATCTATCTATCTATCTATCTATCTATCTATCATTTTCCTCTTTCAATCCAGAGCACATTCACACAAAAATACATTTTGTATAATTCTAATACACACATGCACAATGGTGAGTCAATAATAATAATAATAATAATAATAATAATAATAATGCATTTATTTATCTAGTCATCCAAGGTCACCTTCCAGTCATCTTCAAACCAAGGACTTAAAAAGATAAAGCAAGATAACAAATATAATGTAGAGAAGTAAGTGATTTTAAAATAATATTAGATAAAACAAGAGATTGTCATAATTGAAAACTTTTAAAAACAAATGATGATTCAAATGGAGATTTAACTGGAGATTTGATTTGACTGCAGCCTTACATCGCGTAGAATAAATGGGATTTAAGTTGGGATTTGAATGTGGTTGGAGAATTACTATTGAACTGATATAACACGTTGGTTGGCCAGGTGGACAGGGGATCGAAGAACAAGGAGCCTTGATGAGGACGAGCGAAGAGTGAGAGAGGGGTGTAGAACTTAACAAGCTCTGATGAGTGAGGGGGAGTGAGATTATGAAGTGCTTTAAATGTGAGGAGGAGAATTTTCAACACTATATGGTATTTGATGTGGAGACAGTGGAGTTGTTGAAGGGTGGGGATGATGTGATGCATTAAAGGTGTTTGGGTTATAATGAGGGCAGCAGAGTTCTGGATAAGTAAGAGGTTATGTAAGCGTTTCTGTGGTAGATCAGTTAGAAATTAAGATAGAATTACAGTGAACAACACGGGAGGTGACCAGTGTGTGGAGTGAGGAATGGGTAAAGTCGAGAAATGTTATGTAGCTGAAGTGAACATTCAATTCAATTTTATTTGTATAGCGCGTTTAACAATTGTCATCGTCGCAAAGCAGCTTTACACAATCAAAAGAATTATTTAAGTTTGTATGTAATGTGAATGTGTATGAGTCAAAATGGTCAGATAGTCCCTGATGAGCGAGCCGAGGGCGACAGTGGCAAGGAAAAACTCCCTGAAATGGCAGTAGGAAGAAACCTTGAGAGGAACTGGACTCAACAGGGAACCCATCCTCATCTGGGTGAAATAGAAAGCAGGAATTGATCTGCATTCATACTGTGTGTTAGGTGGCAGGCAGTTCAGTTTAACAGTTGTCAAGAGATGTTAATTGGTGTTAATATGGAGTCCAGGTAGTTATTGGAGGCTCAGGTAGACTTGTAGGAAATTCCAGTCCTGAACTTTTGAGTGACTGCAGCCAAGTCCACAGAGAAACAGCTGCCAACATCAGTCGAGGCCAGAACCGTCTTCCTAGTAGAGTGAAACCGTCCCCAGACATTGGACGCATCCCAAATAGACACACGGGACATCCATGTGACGACATCTCCAACCAGAAGCGGGGCACCAGGATGAGTCAGGCAGGTCCAGAGGGTAGAGGGAGTCTGGATCAATGACAGCTCAGGAACGGCATGTGTAGCTCGACAGAGAGAGGGAGAGAGAGAGAGAGAGAGGAAGAGAGCAGAACATGACCTGCAGATATTGTTTATATGGGACTCGAAGGACAAAGTGTCCTTAAGGGTGACCTCCTACATATTTGACCTGAGAAGAGGGAGAAACTGAGGAACCAGCGATGCAGAGTTTTTATTGGTCTGTTGGCCGCACTGTCTTATCAGCGCTTAATGTTCAAGGCTACTGTCTTCCCAGCCATTGCTGTCCAGGTGTGAACGTGATACATCAGTTCATTTGTTCATTTAAACTCCGATGCGAGCAAAAATGGACATCCATCTCAACTTGTGATTTGCACGAAAGAAGAGCAGCGTGCAGTGATTAATTGTTTGTGGTCTAAGGATGTACCTCGTGCCAAAACAACTATTTGCAAACATAATTTGGTGAAATTGTGTTAAAGATAATCATTACTGGTGACGAGACGTGGATTCATCACTACGAGTCTGAGAGTAAACAGCAGAATATGGAACTGAAACCTTAATCGTTTAAAAGCATGAGCTGGGAAATTTATCAATGTTTTCTGAGATTCTCAAGCGCCAGTATTGGAAAATTAACAGGAAACAGGTCCAACAATCAACAGTGCTCGTTACAGCGAGACGCTTATTGAAGAGCTGAAGCCTAATTTTCAGATTAAATTCAGAGGACAGCTGTTCAGGATCTGTCCAGGTGTTGTGATCTTGCATGATGATGCACAATTCTGCCCACACTGTAGACACTATTTCAAACTTTCTTTCATTTTAGATATTAAATCATTGTCCCTATAGTCCTGATCTCAGTCCATCTCGGTTTCACCTGTTCGGTCCCCCTAACACTTTGACAGCCACTGCAGTCATAAGGCAGCATAGCATTTCTCCTCAGTTATTACATGTACAGTATCTTTAAGCAGACCACATGGAGCCATCATCACCAGCAGTGAGTGGTCTCCATATTATGAGGACTCTAGGTAGAAGTGGGGCACCAGGATGGATCATGAAGTTCTAGAGGGGAGAAGTGGTCAGGATCACTGCTACCTCAGGAGTGTCATATGAGGAGATAGAGAGAAAGAAAGAGAGAGAGAGAATACAGTAGTTAGGTAAGATAGAACCAGAAGGAAACTCAAGCCATTTCACAGGCACACTATAACACTGCAAATTCACTCGTGTTCAGCACTAAGCTTACTCTGTGTTTGCTGCCGATCAGTGTGCGCCATTCCAGGTTCAGAATAGGAATGGCATTCAACACAAGAGCCTTGAAGTCTGGTAGGAGGTGTACCACATGCACTAAAAATACCATGCATACCACTATTTACGAAACAACAAGGGAAGGTGAACTGAGTGTTAAGGTGTGAGCCGTGCACTTTTATCACAGCACTCTGCTCAGAGCTCACTGTCTCGCCGGTTCACTGCCATTTCTCAGTCTCTCAAAGCTCTGGCAGCCTAAACCAGTCACAGCTGAGCCGGAATCTTGTAGACAACCGTGACACAGAAGTAATGGAATGTAAAGCAGCCAATCACAGGGAGATAAGTGATATGTTCAGAAGCTGACGTGAATGTACATTTGGCACATTTGACATTTGATATTGTTGCTAATAAGTTGAGAATTTCAATGCCATGAGATAATGATCCTTGTTCAACTCATTTTAAATGCAACTATATTTTCCATATGTATTGAGAATGTTTCAGTAATCTACTTACAGAAGGTAACAGTGTTGAAGTGGTGTAAGTGATTTTTTTAAAAATTATTCTAAAGAAGGCGTAAGATACTTAATCTTAAAGAAATTTATATTTATTAATGTTAGCATTAATGTTCTTTCATACTTTCATACAACATTTTGAGTAAAAGTGATATTATGAACAGATCTGTGCTG
The DNA here is from genome assembly GCA_003987875.1 of Clarias batrachus. Lineage (NCBI taxonomy): Eukaryota > Metazoa > Chordata > Actinopteri > Siluriformes > Clariidae > Clarias > Clarias batrachus. The sequence continues at coordinate 276,343 of QMIH01000005.1, read as the reverse complement.
GATTAAATATTCTCAGCTTAAAATAAGCTACTAATAATCTTCTTGCTCAATGTAAATAAACAACTGCACCAATAGATATTAATTAGAACAGTTGAACTGAATATTTTTATTGGGATTAGTAACAGTCTTGAAGTGGTGGAAGTGATTTTTTTTATTATTCTAAACAAGGCGTAAGATACTTAATCTTAGAGAATGTTATTTCTTTGTATTAATAAGTTAGACAGAGAGTTCTGCCATATAGAACTACAGACAGACATGTACGTGGGCTTCAACCTGTAATAATAACATAACTGATTACATTAAAGCTGATCAGCTTATTTTAACCTTTTAACTATTTCTACAAAGTCTGTTTCTGGGTAAATGGGTTCTGGGTAGTGAACACAGTGAAGTAGCACATTTGCATGTTAAATAATGTTCTAGCTTTCAGTTTCATTTACGTTGCATTTCAATTACATCTACTCAGTTTTTAACTTTTTAAGTTTAAAACTTTTTTTTTTTACTATAGCAGTTTTATATATAATTTTAAGTGTTTCATTAAAAAAAAAATTTTAATTTAAAAAAACAACAGTTTTATTTTTTAGAGTGCAGATTGTGACAGCCTTGCCCTCAAAACTACTGCAATTATCTGTAAAGCCCATATTGTTTCAGAGCACCAACAGGTTTTTTCATCTTTGTTTCTTTTAATGAAAGAATTCTTTATTGCCTTCTTTGTGTTGATGAGTGCATTCTTCTCTCTACAGTACTTGTAGGTCAAAAACAATCCTTCTTCTTCTTCTTTTAAATATTATTATTAACCCCATCATCATCATCATATGGACTCTTGGTGCGGTCGTTACAGTTATACAGTGTGCACATTGAACGAGCCCATCTGTTAGAGATGTAACCATTTAAAATTTAGAAACATAGATGCTGTTGATAAAAATGAAAGGAAAACATAAACGTATGTTTATATATATCCATTAACATCCATATGCCAGCTGCCCAAACACATGCTCAGCTGGACAAACTGGTAGTCCATCATACAGATAATTATGACAAAGGTAGGAACCTACAGACGGTATTTAAGAGAAGTCACCTGACCGATCATACACTGCGACTAATTGTGAAACAGTAACAACACTAACCAGCTCTGGTCAGTACATTTCTCTAATCATTTCATCTTTTTGTGTTTGTTTCTGATTTTTTTTGTTTTGTTTTTGTAATAGAATCTGATGATAACATTTATGTATGTTATCAGTGATGTCATAGGAATGGTTTTATACGTCAGTTGTAGGGTGAGTGACTAAAACAAAACTAAAACCTCGGTAAGAACGTCTCAGAGGTTATACACCCTTGTAGGTAAATCCACAGGCAAATAATGATTGCAACCAAAAACTACAGAACTATAGGATCTACTGTATACCGTATGCGCGTTTAAACACAATATTGCACTTCTTCTAGCTTTGAAAGAGTGTGATCGGCATAACAGGTACACAAGGCGTTGATTTTTTAAGTGTCTAATATATTTTTTTTTTAATTCTTTTTTAAAGAAAATGTTCTGGGTGAAGTACTGAGATTTTTTTGAACAAGACTTTTGAAACAGGTGAGCCGATTCGTACACTTCAAATATTGATAGTTTTCTTTTGTTAATGGCTGCAACATTCAGCTTCATTAAACAGAATAATTTTATTTTCAAGTAAAAGAAAAGTAATTATAAAGTACTTTACATTAAGAAAATAAGTTATTTTATTGTAAGAATGCTAAATAAGTTATACATTCAAAGTAAGGAGTCCTAGATGTTCAATTTTACACTTTGACATCAAAATGAGATAAATCCATTTTTGCAGTTTTGGGGAAAACAGGCTTTTCAAATGAATGAAGACATATTGTAAACTGATAAAGAATATTTAGTGCATTTTTCTTTGAATCATGAGGATGTTTAAAATCACAAATGCCAAAATATTTTGTTTGGGTTAGATAAGTGTATTGTGTCATCCAAAATCCTCCAAAAAATTGTCACAATGGACAAATTAGCATGTTTATATTAATTTACGTATGTAATGAAATAAAAAAATTATTGTCATTCTATTTTCATTCACAAATAATTGTAATTGTGAATTGTTAAGTTTTGTTGCACAGGAAACATTTTCAATTTCAAAGATTGTTGAGGATCATGAGGAACATTATAAACAATGCACAAACCTCATTTACAGCAGCATCAGCCTCCTCCTCTACCAGTTTCAGTTTCACTTTTGGTAGACACCATTAAACATCTGCATGTTCGTCAGTTGTTCCCTAAGGATATTATTATTATTATTATATAAAGGGACGGAGCACACAGAATCCGACAAAGCAAGTGCAACAGTTTCTAATGTGCAAACATTTCATGTCTCTTTGTGTCTCACAAATGATTTGTGCATCTTTGTTGTCGTGTTAAAACAGAAGGTTTGCACTTCAAACAAACTTCAGCACAGTGTTTACACTGCAGTGTCCCACATAGCACTGTTAAGTTCAAACAACATCCAAATCCCATAATGTCCAATTTCACAGAACTGGACTGACTGCAATGGCTGTAATAAAGCGTAAACTGCTTTATTTCTTGGCTTTAACATTCTCCAAAAATTTAAACCCGTCATGCCAGCTGCTATGTTCAACTTTTGTTTTAGCTACGTGTCGTGGCTTGGTCAAAACGTGGAAGTTAAACACTTTGTTATAGATGTCCGTGTGCATCAAGTTTCAAAAGCCCATTGATAAATGCCTTAAAAATGGTTAACTTCAACAGTAGAAATGTAACAGTTCCTGACAGCCTGGGGCCCAAAACCAATAACCTGGTAGCTCTTTATTTACTGTGCAATTTGTGTACATCACTTGGCTGCCTTTAAACTAAACTAAATTTAAGCTGCCATTAAGGATTGTCCATTAACACATTCCTGTCTATTCATGTACACTGATTACTGTTCACCTTATTGTACACAACCTGTAGGAAGTAAGCGAAACCTAGCACTAGTCCATGCAAATAAGAGTTAGTATCTGTTTCATGAGAAAAGCCTCAGGGTAGGACTGCCCACAGAACAAGAAATACTCTATACATTGAAGTTCTAGATTAGTTTTTTAACCTAATAATTGTATTTCAGAGCATGGCTTCCAATACGGCTCCGCCAGAGCCACTGGGCGTCCTTCAGGACAGCGACGATGACGATGATGGAAACAGCTCATCAGGTCTGGAGGATGAGGACAACGATGAAGAAATTATGGCTCTGGAAGAGGATGAGTAAGTAGCTTGGCAACCGTAACTAACTGAGGACACCTCAGAGAAGAATCCACAATTGTGCTGTGACCAGATATTATGTATCGAGGTTTATAAACTTTGTAAAAAGGGAAAGGAATTTGTAGAAAGAGTTAAAAGGTAAAGCTTTAGTGTAATCAGTAATATTATTACTTCAGGTTGAAGCCCACGTACATACCTGTCGTTCTTTACGGCAGAACTCTCTCTCTAACTTATTAATACAAAGAAAAGAATTGTAAGGTTGTCTGTCACTCGACTTACTTACTGTTCATATGTTCCAGGGACAGAACTAGATTTTATTAGAGTGATTTTATAATCTATATTGTGTATTTATGGCGAATCTTAGATACACCAGTGTACATCAAAGACATTTTTAAAATAATACTTTTATTACTCTTGTACCGTAGTCAAAGCAGGGACTATTGTTATACAGTAGCTTTTATAAGGGCGTCTTGGCTGGAACAAGAGTCAAACCACATTTTTCCTCACAAAATTTCATTTATTCTATTTGCAGAAGTGAAGATGATGAGCAGAACACACCACCAGCGAAGAAGCCACAAACATGTTCTCAGTCAAAACTTCCCACATCATGGAGAACACCCGAAGACCCCGACGTGGCTCCACCGGCGATTCGATTCTGCCCTGCGCGTCCTCCTGGGGTGCAATTAAATTCATCCAACAAATACACACCAGTAGAGTTGTTCAAACTCTTCTTCTGTCCAGATGCTGTGGCGACGCTGTGTAAGAACACCAACGAACAGGCTGCCAGAAACATCAAACAAGGGCGCAAATACAAATGGACTGCTGTAACGGTGGATGAGTTCTACAAGTACATCGGACTTGTTTTTTACATGGCCCTGATAAAGCTGGATGACATCCGAGACTACTGGCGACAAAACAACATTTTCTCCATCGCCTTCCCAGGGACTGTGATGACAAGAGACAGATATAGGACCATTTCCTGGAATGTGCACATGAGCGATCCAGAAGAGGACCAAGAAAACGATAGTAGGAGGGGAACGCCACAGTATGATCGACTGTTTCGGGTGAGACCGCTCATGGACAGGATTCGGGAGGCCTGCAAAACCTTTTATCATCCACAGAGAAACCTTGCGGTGGATGAACGAATGGTTGCATCTAAGGCAAAAACAAGTATGAAGCAGTACATGAAGAGAAAGCCCACCAAATGGGGCTTCAAGTTGTTTGTAATGGCTGACTCTAGCAATGGATACACTGTGGATTTTGCTGTGTACACAGGAAAGGACGGCTTTTATACAGGACAAGGGATTTCGTACGACACTGTTATGTCATTCATGAATCATTCCTTTTTGGGATCCGGGTACCATGTTTATATGGACAATTTCTACACGAGCCCAAAGCTATTCCGGGACTTACACAGGGGGAAATTTGGTGCTTGTGGGACATACAGGGACAACAAGAAGAACTGTAAGGACTGCCCAAGGACTACGCTTAACGCTCTTAGTAGAACATCTGTCAGAGGAGACTTCAGGTGGATCAGAGATGGTCCTCTTTTGTTTGTGAAGTGGATGGACTCTCAAGAAGTTTCTGTTTGCTCTACGATTCATGCAGCCTTTGGCGAGACGATACAACGGAAAGTGAAGACCACGAAAGGGACCTGGAGCATACGGACTTTGCCATGCCCAACTCCTGTGCTCAAGTACAACGAACACATGGGAGGTGTTGACTTGTCCGACCAACTCATTCAGTACTATACAGCACAGCACAAGACCATGAAATGGTATCGAAAGCTATTTTTGCATTTTTTGGACATTGCGGCTACGAATGCATACATCTTACACAAAGAACTTGTGTCACAACAACTGTGCCACTCCTTGACACACAAAGCGTTCATGGAGGAGCTGACTGCACAATTGTGCGGCATGCCACAGAAAATCCCTTTAAAACGTGCCTGCTGTGATCATGTCCCAGTGCCTGTTGCCAAATTGACTACAGACATCAGTCAGGTGGCTTCACGTGGTCGGAGGACCTGCGTCTTCTGCCGAAAGCAACGTTCCAAAAAGAGCAGCACTCCGTGGAAGTGCAGGAAGTGTGACGTTGCACTTTGCCTTCAACTAACTAGAAACTGTTATGAGCAATGGCACAAAACTAAATAACTGAAGTAAAGTGTAAATAAATGCTATAACTATTAACTATTACACTATTAACTTATACTGGCTTTTTTAAAATGTAATCCTTAAATTCTAGGTGTTTCCTGTTTATGCACTTTACATGAATTCTGCACTTTAAACATTTACCTCATGAATCATTCATTCATCTTCAATTACAGTACCTCTTTTTCCTGTCCAAGATTTTGTTGGATCTGAACCTATCCTTGGAAGTCCAGGTGCAAGACTGAGGACTCAGAGTTTTTATCCAGACCGGAGTTGTAACATGTTGTGAATTTTAATTTAGAATGTCCAATCTTCGGCAAAATTTTGTATTTTTAGTGACTTATTGATTAATTTATTTTTGGAATTCACCTTGATTTAATTAAGTTTAGGATAAGTATTTATTTATTTTACAATTGTTTTCTTACCCATGTATTGCCAGAATATGAACCTTAACCTTATATTTCCGAAATATGAAGGCAAAAAATGTTTCAAAAGAAGTGAAATGGTATTTTTGAAATTTCTAAATTGTATGAAGGACCTGAAAGATATGTACTGTAGAATATGATTAAAAAAAAGCAAATGGGTTAAACCGATGGCCTTAGTGAAAGTTTATTAAGATTTGGGAAAACCCATTTGATAAACTAACCTCCTGTGTGGAATGCTTGTTTGAGTTTCAATGAAACCAGTTTGAGTTTTATGTATCAGAGATATACTGGAAGTAGCCATGAGATGATGGGTATATTGTGGCCATGAGGTCAGCAACATTAATCATTAAGTAATCATTAAACATTAAGTAGGCTAATTAATTCAATTGATGATTGAAAGCATTTCACTACATATCGTACTGTGTATGAATGTGTGTGTGACAAATAAAAATTTGAATTTGATTGATTACATTAACTGACTTAAAGGGTGTTAAGAAAACTTCCCCCACATCATTACACCACATTCACCAACCTGGAATGTTGACACCAAGCATTTTGGGTCCATGGATCTGTACCCACGACAGCCTTAGATTTCTGTTCTTGACTGACCGAATTTCTGTTCTTGAAGTGGAACCTAATGTGTTCTTCTGTTGTTGTACCTGATGCACCTCAAGGTTTGACATGTTATCCATTTTGGAATGCTTTTCTGCTCAATACAACTGTGCAGAGTGATTATTTCAAACAAAGGACACCATAGTTCATAAATAATATTAACTCCCACTCACTCTGTGGTATTTTAACAAAACAAAAGAGCACATTCAGCAATAGACTGAGAAACATTCACTGCTTTAAAAAGCATTATGGGAGGTCATTTATACTGTACCTGCAGACAGTGTGCTCTTGGAGTCCCTGCAAGGACATGTTATTGTCTTCTTGTTATCTTCATGTCTCTGATGAGGAGTGAACAGTCACTGTATATTTATACTGCTAGTTTTTCTTTGGGCTGTTGGGGCATTTAAATACAGTATACGCAATATTGCGCAAACCGTCTTACTAATATTACACAATCCTGCCTACGGGTTAATTTCCATATTTAGGGTACTTCTGTGTCTTTGCTTAAATGTATTGTCTATATTTGCCCAGGGTTTTATTCCCCTTTTTGGTTTACAGTGTAATGTGTAATGTTTCTGTTTTGTTAAATATATCATATCGTATCCTATTGTATTGTATAGTATTATAATGTATCGTATCATAACATACCTGAATTCCTTTTTCCTTACTTTCTATCAGCTAGAAATTCAGATCCATCTTAACATATCATAGTATCATATCGTATCCTATTTGAGTTCCTGTAATGTTTCCAGATCCATTTTATCATAATGTATTGTATTGTATGGTAGTATAGTATCATACTGTATAATAACATATTTTGGTTCCTACAGCTGTTTTCTCCACTTGAGCTCAGTCTGTCCATATTGATCTTAGACATTAGCAAGGTTTTTCCATCTACTATAACAGTGGCTCACCGGATGTTTTTTCCCCCTTATTTCACCATTCTGGGTAAACTCTAGAGACTGTTGTGTGTGAAAAATCTCATAAGGAGCAGCGGTAATAGAAACCATATAGGGAGCAGCCTATATAACAACAACCATGCTACAGTCCAAATAATTTTTGATGTTGTTAACATTATCAGAATGTGCTGGCCATATCTGCTGCACTGCTGCCACAGATTGGTTGGTTAGATAACTGCATGAATAAGTAGGTGTATAGCTGTTTCTAAAAACTCTCATCACAAAAACAAAGTGCGAAAATATTACGCACTTGTTCTCGCGCTTACTTTTAGTCAGATATATATAGTAGTCCATGGTGTCCAACCATGGGACTGTGAAGGCTATTGTATTTATTCCTATTTTTATGACCGTGGTAGGACCTCCAACATTCACACATGCTTGTACACAATATGGGCTATTTGCAAACACCAGTTAGCCTAATCTGCTTGTTTTATTCTGTGTAACAAGGGCTGGAAGTCCATCCCAGGAGACTTAAGGCACGAGGCGAGATAAACCTGTATAAGGTGCCAATCCATCACAGGGTACACATGCACTCATTCACACACTATGGGCAACTTGGAAACGCCAGTTAGTCTAATCTGGATGTTTTTGGACTGTTGGAGGAAACCAGAGTAACCAGAGAAAACCTGCCAAGAACAGGGAGAACCTGCAAACTCCATGCACACAGACCCCAAGGCAGGAATCGAACCCCGACCCTGGAGGTGCGAGGCGAGTGCTAACCACTAAGCCTCTGTGCTGCTTTATATCGCCTCTATACTGAGTGAGGAGAAATCAATAGGTTGTACATGATTTATAAAGCAATGTCTGACTGACTCCATATAGAAGTACATATTCGGATACAATGTCATTATTGCAGTTTTGGACAAATACTTTTTTGGACAAATATTTTATATATTTATATACAAACACTATGTGTGTGTGTTTTATTAATCTAGATTAGGTGTGAAATCAATAGGTCAGACATGATTTATAAAGCAATGTGTGCCATTTTACGATTAAAAACTTAAGACGAAAAGGTGCTAATAATTAAAAAAGAAATATTTTTTAATTATTTAGTGCATTGAATAAGGTGTAAAACTAACATAAAAGCTACTTTGTGTTTGGAAGTAGATCTCCCACAAATCAGGCACATTCCATACTAATGAATGGACCTGGTCCTGAGCACATCCAGCGTATCGTTCCGCGCGCATACCACAGACTTTTCCTCAAACCAAAAAAAAACGCATTTTCATTAACAGTATCATCATAATGATGGCTGCTGATGTTATACTTTGATCGTGAGAGAAGTCTGATAGTTTTTTCTACACTTGTCCGAAATCCGCACACTTCAGGTAGGGTTTTATTTTTTACACTACGCGGCAGGATACATGAAACCGCAATAAGAACTTCCTTCGATGTGCGCGTAATGCGTGAGAGCAGAGCGCATGCGCACGGCGACTCGGGCAGGGGCGACAGTGACGAGACGCCATTTTGAGGCTCCAGTTTCCAGCAGCAGCGAGCCGCAGCGGAGAGAGGAGGGGAAAAAAGGAGACTAAAACACTTTAATCCGGCGGTCTTGCTGTGATTCATTCCAGTTTTGGATACCGAAGGGGTTGCTTTCACGTCGCGTAAAGAAGGAAGAAAAGGAGAAAAACGGAAAATCCGTTTTTTTTCTTCTCTTGTATCAGGTAGGTTTATGAAGTTTAGGCGTTTCTTCTGTTTACCACCTAGTCGCTTTGATTTTTTTCCCCCCACTTTTAATTGTTTTTTTAATTACTAACTTAACGTATTTAGGTTTAAGAGTCTTATTAACTTGTCGCAGATGCTTAACATTTTATATTTTTGTCATGTTTCGCACAAGCTGTGTGGTAACTAGGATTTTAAAAAAAAAACTTAGCTAATTAGCTAACGTCCTGCACTCCTCGTAACGTTCTACCATTATTTTCACCAAAATTGTACAGCTACATGCCTATTCCAGAAGTGTTTATGTACCTATGTGACTGTGTTAGTGTGAGAGAGAGAAAAGCGAGAAGAGACACTGTTTAGATATTAGCTGCTTAATTGTATTTTTTTTCTCCTATCCGAATTCCGGCAACCTATTACTGATTGGTTAACAGTGAGCACACACGCCCTGTTTGCTCATTAGAACGAGTCAGTAGCCAATGAGAGCGCGGAGATGTGGCTGTGAGCCAATCCTTTTGGCGATAGGGTGGAACATCTTGGAATACAGGTGGGAAGTGGATGTGTTTGCTAGCAGTGTTGCTTAATAGTAATGATGATAAATTTGTACGTAGGTTTAACTAGCATGCTAGTTTTGTTTTGGTAATTTGGCTGGTTTGTGGTGTTTAGGTGAGTTAAATGTTACTATAAATTTATGTATTAGAATAAGTTGAAATGTATAACAAGTGGCTTAGTTTTCAACAGGAGGTTTGTGAGGAAGGTATTTTACTACTTTTTTGTTTGTTTTTTAAATAAAATGGATGATTTGAATTCAAAGTAAATTTGATCAGGAATATGGAGGAAGGTTTTTTTGTTGTTGTTTTCCCCCTAAACAACATGGATAAATGATGGATTTTTTTGTAAATTAGTTTGTAAAAGTTTAAAGAATTAATGACTAGTGGGATTTTTTTTCTTTTTCTCCCCCCTCCCTCCTCATCACCTTTCTCTAGAACTACAGCTCTCTCTCGGTTTAGTTTACCCAGCTCAGTCGAATGTCTTTTGAGCTCTCAAAACCTATGCTTAGAAGAAAAAAAAACACCTTAAACTTGGCATTTGTGGAAGAGGCGTAGGACTTGAGGTGTGCCAAAATATTTGCTTAATAAACATTAATTGCCTACTTTTCATAGTTTATACAAATTATACAAATCAAGTTCCTTGAGCTGATTAAATTTCTTGCTTTGCAAATTACTGTTCTAACCTGAACCAGTTTTTAGTTATGAGAACGTTTAGACTTGAGTTTAATTTTTTTAGGGTCTTATCAGTGATTTTATTATTTTTTTTTGTGCTGTTGACTACAGTTTAACGTCTGTCCCGAACCCTAACTCATCACTGTCTTCTCAAACAACCCCCCCACCCCCACCCCTCTCTCTTGCGCGTTTGTGATCTGGAGGAGCGCAGGATTTAGGAAACCGCTACAGAGGGCGTCTTTGATCTGGCAGACGGAGAGCTGTTTGTCGTCTTGCTCAAGGGAGGGGGGGAAACCCAGCAATCGTGGCATCCGCTTTCCCTTACGCCACGGCACGGAAAATGTAGACGCAGGACATGTTTTGTTCGGTTTAGTCACGTTTTAGGATTTGTAACGTGTTGCGGTTTTGCAGTGAATTTCCGTGATAACCGTGTCTTGAAGCTGCGAAAGAGGATTAGAGAGGGAGAGAGTGTCCTGTACAGGGTTTGTGGACAAGGGTTCGCTAAATCACTTCCATATGGGAGATGAGGGCGGTGCGCCTGAATTTAGGTACTCGTTTTAGGTAAAGATAAAGAGCTCTTGTTTATGATTTGGACGATGCGTGATGAATAAAAGAAATCACTGTGATGTATGGTCAATTCGTAGCATTCTCGTCTGCTGCGTTTCTTTCAGACTCTGAGCAACTTCATGAAAGTGGTATTATTTCCCACCAAATCATTAGAATTTTTTTACCCTTTTTTTCCCTTTTCTTTCCTCCACTCTGCTCAGAGCGATGTTGAATGAACTGCTTACAAAGTGTGTTTTCATGGCCACAGCTGCTCCTGTGTGTGCTCGGGATCGATTTATTAACTTTGGCACGACTTCAGTGCTACAGTTTCCCTCCTCCTATTAAGAAGCGTTCTGTCTGGTTCGGTGTAGGCAGACGTCTGAAGTGCCGCGCGCTACCTCCTCCCCCAGCAACCAAAAGCACACACGCACACAGTGTGTGGAATGTCCGACGTTGACTGCAGGATGTTTTCATAAATGTGGGTTCCTGTAATTAGCTGTGTGTAAAAGGGGCTCTTTTTCTGAGTAAGAGCTTCAGCTTTGAGCGACGGTGTGAATTGCTGTATTTTAAGCCCCTCTCAAATGTTAACGTGGTTAATGACGTATAAAAAGCTTGATCGTGTTTGTGACGTGCAAATAAAAACCATAAGCTTGTTTTTTTTTTTTTCAGAGACCAAACATCGAACAACTTTCTTTTTTCCCCCTTTTTTTCTTTGACCAAAGTCTGTTCTAGATTAGAGTGTTGAAATGGAGTGAGAGGGGAAAAAGGTAAATAAACAGCATTCTAGGGACGCTCGTTTTCTCAAACTCCTCCAAGAGAGAGAAAAAACGATTCGATGAAATGTAACCTCAGCAGGTCTTCAGTCCGGGTTTCGACAGTTCTCTCAGATGTGGTTATTCAAGGTCGGGTTGTGTCCTGATTTTTTTTTTCTTCTTCTTCTTTTTACTCGGCTGTCTTTTTAGAGCAAAATCACCTCGATTATTTTTAGCACTACTTTTTCAAATCTTTGTGCCTAAAACGGTCGCTTCAGTTTAAACTATGTAAACTTTAATGTTTTTGAACACTTTCGTAACCTCTCGCTGTTAAACGGCAACTATCGTGCAAAAATGTAACTTTTTGTTGTGTTTAGGTATGCAGATTGGGCTCTAGTTTCTGTGTAAACAGAAAAATACATTATTTTCCACTTTTGTACTGTAAACATGCTGATTTTTAGAATTTTTTTTCCCTCTTGAATTTGACCTCATAAGGACAGCCCTGCCCCTGGTTTTTAGCGTGGCATGGCTCAGCAGTAGCTAATTTCCATTAAAACTGAAATATGAAAAAATGCACTTTAATCTTTAAGCTGGGGCATTAACACACACTTTACGGAAGCTTTGAGACTTATGTTAACTTGTTAAAGAAATGGTAAAATGGGGGACATTTTAAGTCACTGTTCTAACAGTGTTTTAAAAGCAAATACAAATCGAATCAAGTTAATTGGTTTCTCTAATGTTTCGAAAAAACCGAGATGGTTCTCTCAGACTATCTGAGAAGCAACAGTGTTTCCTTTCAGGACTTGTGGGAATGGTTAAGTGCTGCTCATGCGCATGCTACAAGACTTAATACAGCAAATGGAGAAAAACTAAAGGGGTAAAATTGGCAATCCGGTAGGAACCGAGTCACACACGAGCACCTGTACGATCGGAAACTACCCAAAAAGACGTGCAAAGAGCATTATTTTCCCCACTCCACCAGACTTGCCCTAACATATCCTCATGATTGATCTTTGCTGCCGTTTGGCCGTTACTCAAACACTCGTATTTGTTTCTTGTCAGAATGTAACGCGGTGTACTTGGACGAAGCAACACACGTTACTGATTATATAAAATATGTATTTTTTTGTCCTTTTTTTTTTTCATCCTGTTGCGTTTGATGCGGTAGTGCCGTCAAAAAAAAAAACTGATGATGTTGGTTACCAGTTTAATTAATCTCTAATCTCTTCCACGGTAGCTCAAGGGGAATTCAAGGTAGTGCGGAAAGCAGGTTTCGGATAAAAATCGACTAACGCAAGCATTCGAGGCTGCATACGAGTGAGGTGTTTACACTTCTGCTCAGGAAGCTGTACCTAAAAGGCGGTTTCTGTTGTCCTGGACTAGTCCACATCCTCCCTCTGTCTCTCACATGCGCACACGTTCTGCAGAAACGCCAAGGCAGCTTCCTGGTTCTAGTGTTGATTTGAAGGTAACATGTTTCTACAGGTTTTCTAGTTTAGCCAGCGTATTAAGAACAAAAAGCCAGCATGAAGGACGTTTCGCTTGAAGAAGAAAAAGATAGTCGAGATAAATTAACTCTACAAGCTTTTTTTTTTTTTTTTGGCCTTTGGTTGCAAATCTCGTGATTGCAGTTCAGTCTTGATCACCAGCACTGTTAATTTTATTTATAATTTTTTTTCCACTTCATGTATTATGCAGTTCATGCAGTATTTGTTCAGCTAGTCTTGTTCATCACAGACGGACACGATTTATAACTTCTTTTTTTTTTTTTTTTCCTCCTCCCTGTATTTTTAGCCCATCTGTTGCACTCCTACCTCCTTCTGTTGTCTTGCTCGATAACTAAACAGATCCCTGACATCTTGGCCGACTCTAAGTTTTACATCCTGACACGGCTTACTTTATTTGTTTTCGATTAAAATATCAAACTAGCAGACAGTCCCAGTCAGCCGCACCTCGGTACTAAACCAGAACCAGCATGACCGCGTGTTCCGAGCGCTTGAGAAACCGTGAGACCTGAGGAGTGTGTTGTGTTCACTTCTGTGAATCGTGTCTGTAGAATAATTTCAGTTATCAGTTATTTATTAAATTATTTTCCTTCTTCTGTCTCTTATTTGTTTTGTTTTTTTCCTCTTTTACAGACTCTGTCTGAGTGCTTGGGTGCTTTTGATCGTAGTAATAACAATCCTCATAAAAGCTTCTGGTGGAAATCGGCATCTCTCTGTCTCAAGGCTGTTTATTTTCAATTAGCCCCGTTGATCTTCATCACGTTGTTCGCCTCATCTCGATACTCTCATCAAGCGCTGATCAACGACGCTGACTAACCCCCAGGAATGTTTTTATTGCCACTGCCAGGATGACTCAGTGTGAGGGAGAGAGAGTGTATGTATTCGAGAGACACAGCTGCTTGAATGCTGGGAGTTTCCCTAAGAACTCACACACACACTCACGCACAGCTCGAGGCTGTATGACTCGAGCCCCCTTCTCTCTCTCACTCACACAGACAGCTGTTGTCTGAAAGGAATGGCGTGCTGATCAGATTTCAGGTCGTTTGTAAGAGCCCGTATCGCATGTCGTCTTCCACGGCTTTGCCAAGTTACACTTCACGCCTGCCTACGCTGAATTTCCTTCTCCGTACTCACAGGCGCGTTTCTTTTTGTTTTCCCCCTCTCACAGATTTGGAAGTAGTTCAGACTGACGGCTCGGCATCACGATGGCTACCCAGTGTGAGTCTTTTTTCTTCTTCTTTTTTTTCTCTCTCTTCTCTGCAAGTCTAATTATAGCCAGGAAGTAAATGAACGGGTTCGCAAGGTAATAAGCGACCTCAAAAACATGGCACCCTACCGCACTGCATACACAAGCACACACCTTAACGATGCCACACACATAGCGACTGGATCCCGGGCAGGGCGTGTTTAAACATGTGGAAAAGTCTAGAAGCTTGTCGTTGTACAGAAGCGTAGTTGGTAAATTAATAGACCTTAAAAAGAAAAGAGCTATTTATCCAAGTCTGACAAATGGGGTAGGTTGAGTGAACACGTCCCAGGATCTACAGTGTTGTGTCAGGTAAAGTGTTTACACAACGACAGAGAGACTCATCCAACAAAAACGAGCATTCTGGACAGGAAATTAGGCTTCCGGGTAGATTTATTTATAGGAGCCACACCTATATTGCACAAGGAAGGAATCGCACCTTTTAATACACCAGATGCAGGATATATTGTAAATACACACTCGCTTAGTGGTTTTGAGTAAGAAATAAGTAACACTGGTTATATTGGTGTACGGAATGTTCCAGTCGTTTTGCTGGTATTTTACGAGACGATTCCCATCTGATTAACGTGCAGCTGATCTGATGGAGCTGGACATGGCCATGGAGCAGGACCGGAAGGCCGCAGTGAGCCACTGGCAGCAGCAGTCCTACCTGGACTCGGGTATCCACTCCGGAGCCACCACTACCGCGCCCTCGCTCTCGGGAAAAGGCAACCCCGAGGATGAGGAACTGGACAACCAGGTGCTATACGATTGGGATCAGGGATTCGGCCAGCCCTTCACACCGGAGCAGGTGGCAGGTATGTGCCGAGCACGTTCTGTGCCTTTTAAGATGTTTGTGTTAAATATCCGTGTGCGTTAAAGTCCTCGCGCTCTTTCAAAGACATGGACGGGCAGTATGCCATGACCCGGGCCCAGCGCGTGCGCGCCGCCATGTTTCCCGAGACCCTGGACGAGGGCCTGCAGATCCCCACCACCCAGTTCGACTCCACCAACCCGACCAACGTACAGCGGCTGGCCGAGCCGTCCCAAATGCTCAAACACGCCGTGGTGAATCTCATCAACTACCAGGACGACGCCGAGCTTGCCACCAGGGCTATTCCAGAGCTCACCAAGCTCCTCAACGATGAAGACCAGGTGAAGATTGTTCTTCTTTGTTTGGTTTGATAAAGATTGTATACCTTTCTGATGGAATTTAAAGTAAAAGTAGGTTCAAGTTTGCACGAAAGGTTTCTGCTGTGTTGCTTCTTCACTTTAAAAATATAAAGGACATGAGGACTTCAGGGATTTTTATTTTTTTTATATCCCAACTCTCAAATCTGGGGCAGCATGTTTTCACTTTGTAACCGTCTACCTTTTTCTCTTTCCGGAGGTGGTGGTGAACAAGGCATCCGTCATGGTGCATCAGCTATCGAAGAAGGAGGCGTCTCGGCACGCCATCATGCGCTCCCCTCAGATGGTGTCGGCCATCGTGAGGACCATGCAGAACACGGCCGACGTGGAGACGGCGCGCTGCACCGCCGGCACCCTGCACAACCTCTCACACCACCGGGAGGGTCTTCTCGCCATCTTCAAGTCCGGCGGCATCCCTGCTCTCGTCAAGATGCTCGGGTAAGAGTCTAGACTCCGAGGAAAGCTAAATGTGTTCGTAGCACTTGCATTGTACAAATAAATCACTTTTTTTTTTTTTTTCTTTCTTATTTGATTGAAATATTGTGTGTTTTGTGTGAACCAGATCCCCAGTAGACAGCGTGCTGTTCTACGCCATCACCACCCTACACAACCTCCTCCTGCACCAGGAAGGAGCCAAAATGGCCGTCCGTCTGGCCGGCGGCCTGCAGAAGATGGTCGCCTTGCTGAACAAGACCAACGTTAAATTCCTGGCCATCACCACAGACTGCCTACAGATCCTCGCTTACGGCAACCAGGAGAGCAAGGTGAGGCCGGACTGATTCCGTGGCGAAACAGTTTATTTTTGTTGTTGGTCTTGTTTGGGTGTCTAAGCATGCATCCGTCTGTTTCTTTAGCTGATCATCTTGGCGAGCGGTGGCCCTCAGGCTCTGGTGAACATCATGAGGACCTACACGTACGAGAAGCTCCTGTGGACCACCAGCCGTGTACTCAAAGTGCTCTCTGTTTGCTCCAGTAACAAACCTGCCATCGTAGAGGCTGGTATGTTTACATAAGCACACACACACACACACACACACACACACACACGCGCGTGCTTTGGGATTAAAGGGTTTTTATAGGCCTTGACTGGGTTGGGTGTCTGTCTGTGTTTGTTGAAAGGTTTTTATATGTCTGGAATTAGATTATACAAATTAAATTTTAAATGTAATGCAGATGGCTCGCACAATTTTTCTACAATTTTCTTTATAGGAGTTATTTATATAATAGTTTTATATGAATATATATACTTGGGAATAATTTTAGAGAAAAGAGAAAATGGAGAGCTTACAACACTTGCATTTTATTTATTTATTTTTTTGTTGTGTGTCTGGTTTTTTCAGGAGGCATGCAGGCTCTTGGCCTTCACCTGACCGACCCCAGTCAGAGACTGGTACAGAATTGCCTCTGGACCCTCAGAAACTTGTCAGACGCTGCTACCAAGCAGGTACACACACACAATCACATGGAACACAACAGCTGGGCTTTTTCTTCTTTTTTTCCTTAGCTATGATAACTTGGCTGTAATTTTCTTTTTCTTTTTTTTTTTTTGCGCACTACAGGAGGGTATGGAAGGCCTGCTCGGGACCTTGGTCCAGCTCCTCGGCTCGGACGACATCAACGTGGTGACGTGCGCCGCCGGGATCCTGTCCAACCTCACCTGCAACAACTACAAGAACAAAATGATGGTGTGCCAGGTCGGTGGTATCGAGTCTCTCGTGCGTACCGTGCTCAGAGCCGGAGACCGCGAGGACATCACCGAGCCTGCCGTGTGCGCCCTCCGCCATCTCACCTCCAGACACCAGGATGCTGAAATGGCCCAGAATGCTGTGCGCCTTCACTACGGTCTTCCTGTGGTGGTCAAACTGCTGCACCCTCCCTCACACTGGCCTCTTATTAAGGTACAGGATTTTCACTATTTGCAAGTTAAGGAGTTCATTTAATTAGATTCTCTAATAGCCAACCAGTTAAGTGTCTGATCGTTTGGTTTTGCCCCGCCCCTAGGCCACAGTTGGTCTGATCCGTAACCTGGCGCTTTGTCCAGCTAATCATGCACCACTGCGCGAGCAGGGTGCCATCCCCCGATTAGTCCAGCTGCTCGTGAGGGCACACCAGGACACCCAGAGACGCACCTCCATGGGAGGCACACAGCAACAGTTTGTGGTGAGCATTTTGGCAAGTGCCTCGAAATCAAAATGACTACTTTTGTGAACGATTTCTCTACGGACCAAACGCCAGACTCAAGGTTGTGATTTAAGTTTTCGTATGCATGCTCTACAGGAGGGAGTCCGGATGGAGGAGATCGTAGAGGGCTGCACCGGTGCACTCCACATCCTGGCCAGAGACGTGCACAACAGAATTGTCATCCGAGGCCTCAACACCATCCCTCTGTTTGTTCAGGTATGACATGTGACTCGTCGTCATACGTGCTAGTTATGTGCAGGTGATTTTGTTCTACTAGGATAACTCATCTGAAATCAGACTTGATGCGGATGTTATAAAATGAGATGGTGACTGTGTCTAAAACGGTCAGTCCTATTTTCAGTTTGTGTAACTGCACCATTTTCCAAACGAGCAATTTGTTAATGAGGGAAATCGCAAACGGGAAATATTTCATCTTGCACAATACTCGAGTGAAACTAAAGGTTCCTGTTCAGCACCAGTACTCAAGAGCTGTCCCTGTGCTCCCTCACCGTGCAGCTGCTGTACTCTCCGATCGAAAATATCCAGCGCGTGGCGGCCGGCGTCCTCTGCGAGCTGGCGCAGGACAAGGAAGCCGCCGAGGCCATCGAAGCAGAGGGAGCCACGGCGCCCCTCACTGAACTGCTGCACTCCAGGAACGAGGGAGTGGGTGAGTGTGTTTGTGTTTAAAGGGTCATTTCAGTCAAACCTGTTAGACAAATGGTCCAGCAAGTTGTTGACATTCCTGCTTTCCTTGTTTTTTTTTTAAAAAAAATTTCTCTTCCCATTTGTTAGCAAATGCTAACAAACTTAGCTGTGTCAAGGGGGTTTAGGAATGAAAATTAGGCATGATCCCAAAGTTTACAATGTTTAGAAAAGAAGTTCTTAACATTTTAAATGCAGCAGAAAATTTTCCACTAGTTATGTCAAAACGGGTAGATTTAAAGACTTCTGACATTTTTTTTTCTCTCCAAAGGCGTAAACCGTACACAAGATTCATTGTGTTAATTTTTTTCAACTGTTTTTTTCGCTCCAAAAATTTCTCAGTATGCGACAGCAAATGATTCAAAATCTTATATATATATAAAAATTATTCAATCAGGTACAGTCTGTTCTGTTTTTTGGAAGGCAGCATACAGACAGCTGGCTTCTGATGTTTCCTTATTTTGGACCGATTCAATATAGCACAGTGCGTCCTAGTTAGGGAAAGACAATCCCATAATTTGGGTCATGTGACCATTAAAGTTTTAGGCACAAAGTAATAAGAATTGCTGCTTCTCCCCCACCCCCCGGTTAAAATGCTGCATTTTCATTTAAAGACAAGTACAGTGTGGTGGTGTTGAACCATGACGGGAGAGTAGGAGTCATTCAGAGATTGTTAGCAACATTTGTTTGTTTAAAGTTTAGTTTGGTAATCACACTTGGTAATCTGTCTCTCTCCAGCTACGTACGCGGCAGCTGTGCTGTTCCGCATGTCCGAGGACAAACCTCAGGACTACAAGAAGCGTCTGTCTGTGGAGTTGACCAGCTCTCTCTTCAGAACAGAGCCCATGGCCTGGAACGAGGTATGTACACTCCGCAGTGGACTACACACACGTGATTCAATTACGTGGCATGTAATTGATTTTCTTTCCTTTTTTCCCTTCTTTTTTTCTGTTCCTCTCTATTAGACTGCTGATATGGGTCTGGATATGGGAGCTCAAGGAGAGCCTGTTGGATATAGAGCAGACGGTAAGAGACCTGCCGTGTGTAACTCGGCACATTCGTCAGGTTGACACAGTAAAGTATTGTAGGGTGTATATTCCCTGAATCACCAGGGAGCAGCCAGTATGACATCATTGCGATACTTGGTTGCGGGTTAGAGCCCGTATCATGATTCTATAAGTGTCATGATTTTATAAATATTATAGTACGATTTATTTTGTTACAGTTCTAAAAAAAAAATTATAAATTTTAATTTAGAATTTAAATCTTATTCGAATGATTTTGAGGTGTCGATTCAGTGATGTATCGAGAGCTGATGATGCCCTTCTTTAGTATCCTGTATGCATGTAATGCATTTTGAGTAATTTTTCAAGACAAGGCAGATTTTAAAATTTATCATCAAACCTTAAGGCGAGCACAAGTTTTGCCTTAATGCATGCGTGTGTGTGTGTGTGCCAGTACTTTTTATACTCGTGTGTAATTTTGCTTTCCTCCCTCTACCACAGACCCAAGCTACCGCTCCTTCCACTCGGGCTACGCTCAGGACGGCCTGGGTATGGACGGCATCCTCGAACACGAGCTCACTGGCCACCATCCCGGAGCAGACTACCCAGTGGACGGCCTCCCTGACCTCGGCCACACCCACGACCTGATGGAAGGCCTCCCTCCTACAGACTCCAATCAGCTGGCCTGGTTCGACACGGACCTCTAAACACATTCTCTCACACACAAACACAGTCTGCAAGTAGAGGTAAGGGACTAAAGGGAATGGGGATAAAAGAGATGTTTTTATAATGCTTGTTTTTTAATCTCCATGATCGATTGAGTGTTGAAACCAGTTTTACACCCGGTTTGTTCCTCGAATTCTGATTTGTTTTTTGTTCTCCCGTTGCAGCGTGAATGAATCTGCATTGTGATTTTTGCCTGAGGAGTCACGGAAAGGTCGCGGCGGGTGGGAGAGCATATCGGAAAGTGCCTGACACAATGCGTGCACACACACACACACCCACACATGCGTATAAACACTGCACACATACATACATGTACACACCTGATGGAGGTGAGATGGAGTTTTCTACGAGGAACAAGAAGAAGGGAAGCCAACCCCACCCTTTTTTTTTTTTTTTTTTTGTCGTTATTATTCAGAATCTTTTCACCCTCGCTTGTCCCTGATGGAGGAAGGAAGGTTGTGAGGGATTTTGGAAGCGGTTGCTCTTTGAAGAGTGGAGAAGAAAGGTCTAAAGATGGAACTGTAAACCTTTTTAGCTTTTGTTTTTATGTCACTTTT
This sequence comes from Clarias batrachus, assembly GCA_003987875.1. Lineage (NCBI taxonomy): Eukaryota > Metazoa > Chordata > Actinopteri > Siluriformes > Clariidae > Clarias > Clarias batrachus. The sequence goes on along the minus strand of QMIH01000005.1, from coordinate 255,655 downwards.
AACTTTCCTTTTTTTAAAACCTTTTTTTTTCTATTATTTTAAAGATGATCAGTCCATGGTACTGACCTCCTAGCTTGGTTTTGACCTCTAGTATGTATTCGTTATTATATATAATTTTTTTTTTTTCCAGCAGTAATTTGTATTTCTTTGTCTTCTGTAGTGTTGAGTTTGTAGTGGACTTGCCTCATTTTCGGTTTCTCAATCTTTCTCACGTAAACGGTGTCGAACACTAATAATCGGTTTCTATGTATTCTGACTGAAAGTGTAATGATGTGTAGCTTTTTTTTTTTATACGATCAGCTGTTTAAACCTTGGAGTATTGGGGTGGGAGAAATATATGCATTCTTATTAAAAGAGGAAAAAAAAGTATGGCTGGAGCAGCGCTTTTCAGTGTCACAATTGTTCCAAATAAGGTGTGGAGTGAAATGGGGGGGAGGGGGGTTGGGGGTTCACGGGCTTGACAAAGATCTTTTCTTTTCTATGCTATCTCGAGGTAGTCTCTATTGAAGCGACGTCGTTGTTTGTTTTTCTTTTTGTTTGCCTGTGCGGCTTCTTTCGGGAACATGGATAATGACATAGCTAAACAATAAAAGACTTTTATTCCACTCTGTATCCCAAGACTGTTGTTGTTATTTATTTATTTCCTTTGCTAACATTGCATGATTATCATGGTGTTGCTGTTTTTTTTTTTTTTTTTTTTGTCCCCCCCCCCCCTCCAGTTTTAACTCGTCAAAAGCTCTTTGCTGCCATTAAAGGAGTCCATAATCAGTTTAAAGTCTAATATGAATTAAAACGGACTGCAGGGACATGCACATAAAGAACCATTTTCATAAGTATCGGCTCCCTTACAAGTAATATTTTGCAAACCACTGACCTGAAAGAGAATACTGTTACAAATGCTGTGTAATGTTTTTGTCCCTTGTGGTTTTTTGGTAACATGATGTGCCGGATTCTTTTGAGGGCGTAACTATAAACGGATCAAACGCGTGACGTTTCTTTAAATGAAAAAGTGCTTTTCCGGGAACCCGATCGACTTCAGCTTGGTCACAGTAGCTCCACGATTGGTGCGAATCTCGGTCTCCTCCTCAGTGTTCATTTTTCCGTCTGTATGGTTTTACTCGAACACTGCACGTTTGTAGTTTGTTACCATGGCTCTAAAATGTTTAGAATTGTGAACATGGATGCGTGTCGAGTCATCCTATTTAACGCTTTAGCATATAACTGGTTTATGGTTACTTATCTACAAGTCAGTTTTTCAGGAAAATAACATGATCCTGTTTGTGAGTTGAAGGGGAGGCAGATCAAAGGGAGGAACATTTGAATGTGTGCACATGCATGTAAGCTGCTCTAACCAGCTAACCCTCTTTTTATAAATAGACACTGAATCTTGTTCATTGGCCAGAGCTTAACCATTTTGTTAGCCGTATTACAACGAACGCAGCCCGTCAGCAGTCACACCTCTGATGTTTGTGCTGCAAAACTCTGCACCTGGTTTGCTATTAAACATTAACAATAATTTTTGTCATATGTATGAGCTGAGAACGCACTTCCCAGCCAAAAAAAAGGTAACCACCTGGCTTTAACTAAGCAAATAGTTAAGAGCTTTCCTTTGGATAATTATTGCAGTGATTTCATATGGTTCATCTGGCAGCAAAAGTTTTAACCATGACTGAGTTGCTTCTCATTTCTAAGAAAACACGTCAGAAGAGACATCCTGTGGTTGTGGCTAAGTACATTGCTGTTTCAGGAGGATCAAATTATTCATCTGCATCAAGCAATGAAAACTCGGGCTATTGCTTATTCCACTAAAATTTAATTAAGAACTGTCTAACACATTATTAAAACCTGGAAGCATAGTGGTGAACCGTCATCTAACCAACCGACAAAGATGTCCTGAATGAGCATGATGGGAGATCACTTAAAGATCAAATCATTAAAAAACTGTAGAGCTTGCAGCTATATTTAATAGTGGTAGTAATAATTAATAGTGGAAGCATTGCCTCATGCAGACATACAATGAAGAAAACTTAACAGAGTGAGGATAATCTGGGAAAAAAGACTTTCGTTTGCTAGGGAGCATTAAAAGTGGGCTGTTCAACATTGTCTGCTCCCAAAGGAACTCCAATCCCAATCCCACTGACTTTTGAAGGACATTTGACTGATTCCACAACAGGAAAGGTGTTTAATTCTGTTTGCTCCCTAAGAAATTCAGACCTGTTCTTTAAAAAAATCTGATCAATCACACTGCCTCGTAAAGGACAAATGTCCAATCATTTTTGTTCCCAAAGGAACACTGACCAATCCCATGCCCTCTTGGAAGAAATGTGACCAATCTCACAGCCCCATAAATAAAAGCTGTGCAATCCTGTCTGGTCAGCATTCCTCTGGGAGTAATCCCTTTTATTCTGAAAGGAAATCTAACCAATTCCAGCCACCCTGGGGAAAATCTGACCAGTTGTACACACTCCTAAAGGTAATCGATCATCCCTACACCCTTCTAAACAAAATCTGATGAAGCGCACACTATCCTTAAGGAAAGGAGTCCAAACCAGTCATCTATTCTTGAAGGAAATCTGACCTATCCTGCCTGCCCCCAAAAGAAATTTCCTCAATCCTGTCAACTTCGAAAAAAAAACAAACCAATCCTGTAAGCCCCCCAAAAAATTTAGACCAATCCTACATGTTATTGAAGTAAATCTACCCAATCCAGCTATTCTAAGGGAAATCTGATCAATCCCACTGCCTCTTAAAGGACAATTGACCAATTCTGACTGTTCCCAAAGGATTACCGACCAATTCCATGCTCTCCTGAAGGGAATCTGACCAATCCAAAGAAAAGCTGTCAAAACCTTTCTGGTGAAAGTTCCTTTCTGAGCAATCCCATCCATTCTGAAAGGAAATCTAACCAGATGTACACCCTCTTAACGGTAATCTGACCAACCCCCACACCCTCCTGAACAAAATCCGATGAAGCAGACACCCTCCTGAAAGAAAGATCTCCAAAGGAAAACCAACCAGTTTCACCTGTCCTTGAAGGGAATCTGACCAATTCTGTCTGCTCCCAAAGGAACTCTGACCAGTTGTACACCCTCCTAAAGGTAATCTGAACAACCCCACACCCTCCTGAACAAAAACTGTTGAAGCAAACAACCCTTCTAATAAATAAAAGCTCTCCAAAGGAAAACCAACCAGTTTCACCAGATCAGGACCAATCCTGTCTGCTCACAAAGGAAATCTGACCAATCATACTGTCTCCTGAAAGAAATCTGACCAACCTGTGGCCTTGTGAATACCTTGCTATTTCACCCATCATGACAGGCAACCTGAACACCCCCATAACATCCTGAAGGTCAACTGATGAACGAAACACCTTCTGAAAATAAAGCTGTCCAAAGGAAAACCAATCAGTTTGCCCGGTCCTTGAAGAAACTCTGACCAATCCTGTCAGCTTCCACAGGAAATCCGACCAATCCCACCCATTACTGAAAGACAAACGCATCCACCTGCAGCTGTAATTCATTTCATTGATATTTTCCGAAGAGCCTAGTTCTGTTTTTAAAAATATAAACAAATTGGCAACCTTGAACAGGACATTACACATCAGCAATACATTGATCTCGTAATTTTTTGGAAGACGGAACATTGGAAAGTCTGGTGAGGGACGTAGCTGGAGCTACAAAATGTACCAATGCTAGTATCTTAAACACAATATTACGTAGCAGAGCAGTATCGGAATTACTTATATGTAGCATTGTAGAGTTCCTAGCTTAAGAAACAAAAGTCGTAGAGCGAACTTTTCTATCTCGTTCCTAATAAGCAATTTAAAAAAAAAAAAATCTTATGTTTGTGTGATTGTCAACTTTTCTTTCTAACTCGATCCTGGATATCCGGTGTTCAACCAATCCATCGATCTACTAATCCAAGCTGCCTATCATTTTTTTTGCTACTTAACGGTAACCGAAAAACTTCCGTCTTGTTTCCGTCATTTTGTTCAGATTATGCTACCATATTAACCATGTTGACCATAAACATGTTAAGTGTCCAAACATGCTCCTTTACTGCTATTGTACGTTTGACAATTAGGCTAGCATGAATCGATATACCCTGCTATCCATTCACGCTATGGTAGCATTTTTTGACAGGACATCAAAAATTGGCAGAACATCGGCACCAGAAGTTTATTAAACGTTATATTATTTTAAGACATTACCATTTATTATCTAATCATATATGAAAGGTGTGCTTTGGGACACTTTTATGTTCTCTTTGAAGTGCATGTTGAATGGAAACGTTATTGATCTTAATGCCAATGGTGGAACAGCCTGTGCTTATTATGAGGATAATAACTGCAGCGAAGGCATGTATGTGATTAAAGTAATGGCACCCCGCCGAAGAACAGTTCATCCATAATTTGCTTAAAAAATCTGAATAAAAAAAATTGAAAACAAAGTTTTTCACAGCTCAGAGCATAAAAAACTAAAATATTCTAAGATCGACGCATGTATTGGCTTAAAAACAACAAGAAGAAAACAAAAACACTGAGTGACTTCTTAGTTCTCATTAGCTTGTAATGTAGGTCTGTAGCACATGCTTATACTTGTGAGGGAAGAAAAAGAAAAAAGAAAAAAGTTTCTGCCCCATAGCCTCCCCTCCCCCCCGCCTTTGTTGTGGCGCGAGGAATTTCACTGAGCCCTTGCCAAAGCGGCCGGCTCCAGTTTGAAGCCGTGCCCCGATGCTTTGGCTCCGCCGGCGACTTCAGACAGATCACACGCTCGTCCCTGCAACTCCGAGCAAGGAGGAGGAAGAAGGGTTTGTCCGAGTTGGCCCGAAAGGCAGCTTGTCTGTGTATGTAATGAGCCTGTGATGTGCCGCATAAAAACTGGGAGGTGTGAGGGTACGAATCTTTTTCCCCTCAGCTCTCTAGCAGCTCCACTCTTCCCCCTTAAACACACACACACACACACAAGCCGAAACACACTGGAGTCATATATCAGTGGATCAAAGGAAAGGGGAGCGACGGGAAGGGAGATAAGGGAGATGGCAGGAGATTTTAGACGTGGGAGAAAGAAAGAGGGGGAGGAAATACGACAAGAGAACTCCATGACCTCCACTCCCACACACACACACACTTTGCTGGAGGCTACACACTGCACCTGTGTGTGACAGAGAAGCCCACATTAAATGAAGACACATGGGTCACAATGTGGTGTTTCTGTGCTCTGTGATTGTCAAACTGACTTACAAAGCAAGAAAGACTTATTTAACGCTTTTGAAATACACACACACACACACACACACACACACACACACACACACACACACACACACACACACACGTTTTCTGAGGCTGATGGAAAATCAAGCAACGACTGACCAATCAGAATCCAGAACGGGTAATGGAGGAGAAGCAGCACTGCAAATGATCAGATGTGGAGAAGGAGGTTCTCACCCGGGCACCCAAGCTACATGCTGGGAAAAGAAGAGAAAGAGATCCTGTAAGTATAAACTACAACACTAAAGATGATGTGAAAAATGCAAGAAACAGATAACAAGGAGAAATTAAATTAGAGAACCAAGTAAACGTAATATAAAGACAAAAAACAGCTACAGTACGCAATTTGTAAACAATAAATCTGAAGACGTACACAGTATATTAACTAACTTTTTATGCAGTTTTTTTTTTTTTAACAATTTGTCCCACACACACACACACACACACACGGTCTGCTTTCACAAGAACAAGAGGACTGTTGCCTGGCAACCGCAGAGGCTCCTGGCTTTGAGTGGTACTTGTCCCCACACACACACACACACACACACGCACACGCACACACACACACACACACACGCATATGTGCAGGTGTTCACTGGTAGCTGGAGCAGGAAGATGAAAGCCAAACGTCAACAGATCAAAGAGATCACCTTTGAGGTATTAAAAAAAAAAAAAAAATCCAATAAGGGCGACTCGAAGCTTGTGTCTAAGCAGGTTAGCACTAAGTGAAATCTCTTTCTCTCACTCACTCACACACACACACACACACACACTAACTCAGTGCAGCAACCAGAATGGAAAGCTCAATGTCCCATGAATTACTGATGTCATGTGCGTTGTCGTAAATAAATGATGTCACAGCATTGAAGCAGAGACGTCCTCGAGAGCGCGAACGCCGTGTGAGGAAACAGACACGCCGAGACGTTGCTTGGTTTTTGAAGGACGTCAAATCATGCTTGTAATCAATCTTTTAAAGGTAATTGGCCTGTTACAAAGCGCTGGCACTGGAGACTCCTTCCAAACAATGATGAAAGCCTGACCAGAGGTGGAAGCTGACTGAGTATATTTACTTTGTTACTGTACTTATGTACATATTTCATATCATCATATCTGTACTTCACTTGAGTAGATTTTTTTTAGGGGATAGTTTTTACTTGTACACCACTACATCCTCTACGAAATATCTGTACTTCTACTTAACTTCATTTCTGCAAGGCGACAAATGAGACGCAGGGTTCCACATTGGGGAAGCGCGGCGATGGGGTTGAAAATAATAATAATACTTAAGTAAATGTGAAGGGGACTATTAAAAAAAAATCATGAACTTCTACTTTTACTTGAGTAATATTTGCCTACATTTACTCACGTACTGGACTTTTGTACTTTGCCTACATCTGGTGATTTATATTGAGCATCATCTGCACAAGTCAGTCCGCGCGGAGCACATGAGCGATATGTGTTGGCGTGCTGTGACGCAAAAATGAATCGATATCTGAACAACCAATCAGAATCAAGAGGGTTCAACAGGGGAACAATTTCACACGCTGAAGCGGAGCTGAAGTGGTAGTCACATGACCAATCAATATTCCACACGTACCGCGTAGTACTACAAGGACTAGAACTTTGCATAATTTTAGTCTTTTTTTTCCCACAAGGGTTTAACATACAGTCTGTGTATTCGCACATAGTTCTCATATCCATAATACACTCTGTACACTCCATCGCGCGTCTTTGCACACAGCCATCCTACGAACCTAATCCACTCGACCCTCGAGCAGCATTAAGGGATCGAGGATCTGTCAATCACGCGCCGCCCCTGGGCCGTTGTTCCATCTCAGCACCAGAGGCGGGTTGAGCCGTAGCTCCTCCCCTTCGACCCCTGACCTCTCCGTGGGAAATGAGACACAATGACCTTGTAACCCGATGACCTCCTTAGATCCTCTTGAGGGTTCTAAACATGATATAAATAAAGTCCTCACTTCTTTGTAAAGATCAGATACGCTCACATGGTTATGTGTTCGTCTCATTGGTTTCTCATGAAACTGAGAAAAATAACACGTAACAGAGATGAATGGTATTTTTATTAATAAAAATGACATTTTCTGAAGCATCAAAGTCGTTTTAGWGACATGGAGAAGATCAAAGAGTACTCATCCGTTTTTTTTTTTCTGTACATAGATACATGGTAAAAAAAAGAAGATCTGCAGTCTTGTCTTGTCTTTTTATTTTTTTAACTTCAATAACGATGACCCCGTGACTCATTTCAGCCCATGAGGCAGTCTCACCCTTCCCAACTCAAAACAAGCAAGAAACTGAACAGTGAAACTGTATAGCTGATACAGACGTAGGCGCTGCTTCTGGGAGGAAGACTGAAGACTTAAGTATCACATGATTTATTTATTTTGCTTGCAATCTTGAAACGTCTATATATATATATATATACAGTCGTGGCCAAAAATTTTGAGAATGACACAAATATTAGTTTTCAAAGTTTGCTGCTAAACTGCTTTTAGATCTTTGTTTCAGTTGTTTCTGTGATGTACTGAAATATAATTACAAGCACTAAATACGTTTCAAAGGCTTTTATCGACAAGTACATGACATTTATGCAGAGTCAGTATTTGCAGTGTTGCCCCTTCTTTTTCAGGACCTCTGCAATTCGACTGGGCTGCTCTCAATCAACTTCTGGGCCAAATCCTGACTGATAGCAACCCATTCTTTCATAATCACTTCTTGGAGTTTGTCAGAATTAGTGGGTTTTTGTTTGTCCACCCGCCTCTTCAGGATTGACCACAAGTTCTCAATGGGATTAAGATCTGGGGAGTTTCCAGGCCATGGACCCAAAATTTCA
>QMIH01000005.1:205068-241641 GCA_003987875.1 Clarias batrachus | reverse complement strand
CCCCCCCCACCCCAACCCCCCCTGTCCTTCCATCCTTTTAAAGCAGCACAGGTGGGATGAAGACCTGCAGGGACCTGAGTCTCTTTTATGTCAGACAACATCCCCACCTTCCCCCGGCACACGCACTGAGACACGGATATACAGTATAGCACGACTGGGAGATAAGAGGTGAACGCTCTTGTATATACATGTCAGTAAATCATAATGCTGTTATGGCAGATCAGTTTTGTCAGAGCTTCAGAACAGAAATCTCAGCACCAGCAATGTTCTTAATGCACATTACTGTAATATACATTGTGTAAGAAATAAACCTTCAGAGTGTACAGTATATGAGTTGAACAATATGAACATCATCATCAGTGTCAGTTTGTTAGTGAAGTGTAACTTTGGAAGTTAATAAGGAAATATTTGCCCATGTTACAAAGCATTGAGGTCAGACAAGTAGAAGGAGTGGATAGCGCTATCCTCCAAGTAAGTTATGCCGCTCCTCTTCCAGTTCAAGAAGATGCTATTGGATGGCATCACATTTTTTTGAAGGAAACCTGTGATAACCTTCATCTTCACCCTATCATCCGTAGATCGCCAGTTCGATTCCCGGGTGGTGCTGTAACCTCTCGCAGCCGGAGGTCTAGAGAGAGCTGATTGGCCGAGCTCTCTCAGAGGGGAGGGATGAGAGGTATTTAGTGCTCCCAAATTAATCACGGCTCTACAGCCAATTAGGGGCGTCTGTGAGCTCACGCGAGCGGAAGGAGCGGATAGCGCTGTCCTCCGAGTGTGTTACGCCGCTCCCAACAGTGCGCGAGCGAGCAGTTCGAAAAGAGGTAGTCGGCTGGCGTCACGTGGTTCGGAGGAAACACGTGATAGTCTTCGGCCCTCCCGACTGTGGTAGTAGTAGCCTTAATGTGGGAGCGCCCCCTAGTGACAGGGAGGAATTGGACACGACTAAATTAGGGATAAAATTCGGGGGGAAATCCAAAATGAAAAAAAAAAAGATGAGTGGGAATTGTCTATGATTAAATTAAAAGACAAAATTGTAAAAATCCAGGTTTATGTAACTCATCCGTCATACTCTAGAATGTTAAAGCATGTGAATATAAACCTACAGTTTAAAGTACAGAACAAAGGTCAGAAGCGCAGAAATTTTACTGTATATGTGAGGGCTACTACAAACAACCGCTGTACTGATGCGAACGGTTCAGAAATATGTGGCCTTCTTAGTCTGACATTGATTATTGATGAGACAAAATTAGGACATTGGCGACAAGGGCCAAGATTTGAGTCCCAGCTAATGTCCCACACCGAGCCGATGGGGTCGCTAGACAAGCTTAGTGTTAATCCCAAAGCCAACAATATTTTATGATGCCTGGGTTCGATTCCCAGCCAGAGGATGCAGTACCAGTCGCAAGCCTGAATAAAAATGGTAGAGGTGCATCAGGACACCTGGTATAAAACCTGCACCAAGTTGTGTATGGATCGGACAGTCCGCTTGACAGGAGTAGCTGAAAGACCAAAATGTTTAATATGTTTTATAAATATGTTTATTTGGTTATAATGTAAAATAAACAAAGACACCTCCACCAAAAAAATCCATATATGTCTGTCTCTATCTGCACTGACACCCTCACCCACCCAGTGTTTGAATCTTTACCAATTCAAGTTTCCTATACAAAACATGTGCAGCCACGCTACAATCCAATTCCATCTGCCCTCATTAATCATCCTTCAATGTGTAGCAACAAAAGTGAGCAATATCCTTATTATACTGTAAAAGTAATAGGTCAGATTTAAACATGGTGGCTTTGCAGCATAACCGCACACCATGACATGAGGAGGTTAATGGAGTAATCCTTTAAGTCATTGCAGAGCAGAAGAAGAGCTACAGAAGAAGAGCTACTTCACACTATAGACAGACATATAGATATACGTCTTTCTTTCTCATAGTAAAGATAGGGATAGGAAAAAAAAAAACAGTCCGACCGAAACAGAGCAGTGTCTAGGTGAGTAAGTGTTACGCTGAACAGGAACTCTGTGAATCACACTGTTCGTGCGAATAGGGCATTCCCTGAGAGTGATGTCACTGCAGCCTGACCTGGAAGGTAATGATGAAGTCATCATGAAGCGCATGGTACAGCGCTGAGCAAGAGGAGTCTCAAAAAGGCCAGGAAATTAAAAATAAATAAATAAATAAATAAAAATCACAGTGCTGCGAAGGATTTTTATGATTCTTTTCTTCTACAAATGGTGCTAGTGAGAGCTTCGGGTAACATCTCAAGTTGCATCTTCCCTTTCGTAATTTGATTTTACTGCAAATGACTTAAAGTAATCAGCCATAAAATGATGCTCCAGTATTGGGTTGGATCCAGTTGTGCCATCGGGGTGGCGGCTCTGGTCCCTCAGGGCATGGCTACACAGGGAGGCTGAGTCGGCAACTTTTGGGTCCTCGCCTGCCGAACGCTGTGCAATGGTTCCCATGGGCATGGTTGAGCCCTCGGCCCATCACCAATTTACCGTTACTGTATATGATTGATAAATCAGTGGTAAATGTTATGTCTGATCGGTCTACATGTTTTAATTCCTTTATCATTATTCAATTTGGAGAGCATGGAAAAATAAAACTCTGCCCAAATTTTCTTGGTTCTAAAACGAAGGGGGGAGAGAAATGAGCATACTGACCGCGCCCCTGTGGATACTGACATCTCCATGAATTAGAAAATAAGATTCATGTTATGTTTTGCATATTTCACTGAAATGTGTGTTCAGGGTACTAACACTGACGAGAGACTAGTGCATACAAGGATTAATTTTCTCCCTCTTTATCTTTCTTTCTTTCTTTCTTTCTTTTTTTATGTTTTATGGGGTTTATGGACAACAGAAATGTGCGTATGGCACCAATGTGAAGCTCAATTGCTAACCAAATGATCTGAATTATGTTGGTTAATGTCGCAGAAGATTTTGAGGTATGTAGTAATCATTAGGATGCGATGCAGCAGGAAGCATTTCTACCTCAAAGCTCCTCAGAGCTCAGATTATATTCTTCTATAACAAATAATACAGTATACTGTATATCTATAGATGCCAATACATACAGTATGTCTGACCAGATTATTACCAAAAGACCTTTCGTTTTCAAGGTGACTGATCAGTTTTTTCTGGATCCATTTGATTCCTCTTTGTTCAGGAGTCAAAAATCAGAGTTTGGCAATTAATCAGATCATATCCAAATTAGGTGCAGAAAATAGCCACCTCACATAATGCACTGCTAAAGATTAGCATCCTAATGGAGATACAATTACATACTGTATAATGCTTGGGAATGGAGCAGCATTTCCAACACTGGTTTTCTATGCACTGCTGCCACCTGGTGGTGATTGTTTAACACATGCGCACCTCTTTCACTACTGTTCATCATCATCATTAAAACTGTACAATTCTATCTAAATCTAAATGACTCTACTGATGTGTTAGGTGTATTGTGTAGGTCCATACAGGAAGTGTTTTAATTACTCAACACCAGCCCAAAGTGCAGAGATTGGCTATAAGTTCTTCATCATCTACACTGCATGAGCCTCTCCCAGGAAGCTTAATGCACAGACTGAGGCATACCTAGTAAGTGTGACATTCTATCGCAGGGCATATGAACACATCACATACTCATTCACACACTATGTGCAATTTGGAAACACAAGTTAGCCTAATGGACTGTGGGAGAAAACCAGAGTACCCAGAGGAAACCCACCAAGCATTGGGAGAACATGCAACCTCCTCACTAAGGTAAAACCTTATAATTATAATGTTATGATCAGTGATGGATTAAGGTGGTTGTGGGCCCCCAGTCTACTCCTTGTGTGGGTTCCGCCTTACTCATAATGTTTTACCAAAAAATAAGTCATAAGTAAGTCTGATTTGTAAGTCTGAATAAGTAAGTTAGTCTGATTTGACCTTAAGTCAGACAAAGTGAGTCTTATACAAGCTAATATACAAAGTAAAGCATATCAATCTACTTGACTAAATCTGTGCCCTTGTGTCCCAGTGCACAAAGCAAGGAGTATAAAGACATCGTGTGATGAGTTCAGTGTGGAAAAACTTGACTGGCCCACACAGAGCCCTGACCGCAACCACATCGAATACCTTCGGGTGACCTGGGATGGTCTTTAGAAATTGGGAGGAATCCGGAGAACCCAGAGGAAACCCGTCAAGCATGGAGAGAACACGCAAATTCTGGGGATTGAATCTTGAACCCTGGAGCACCCTGGAGGTGCAGGATGACAGTGCTAACCACTAAGCCTTCAAGTTTTATTCCTTACTCATCAACACAGTGTGTAGGAGATTATTTTTTAACTAGAACCTTTTTCTTCTTTTTTTTAAGAAGAAATAAAATAGTCATCTTTAACCATCCAAAGTATTTACTTTTATTTTTATTTACTTTTAGTAATTTATATATTGAGAAACATTTTAATAAAGTATGTACACTACATTTCCGAGTAATGAAAGAAAAAAAAAATCTTTATACAAATGTTCATTTTTCCTCCAGAGAATGCAAGTGATATAAATAGCTGTGTATAAATGAAAATATTATTACAAAAATGACATTTTATGCTTTTTCTTTTTTTGTTCATAAGATAATCTTACAAGCCAGAACTATTATACAGTTCCACATTAAAACATGGATTTCAGGATATATATCCTGAACAGTGGGACAAACTATTTGCAAGGCATTCAAAAATTAGATAAAAAACAAACAAACAAAACAAATCATCACAACTATCTGATAAATAAGCTCTAAACAATAAAGTGGCCCAAGGGTAACTTTTAGTCTGTTTGTTCCATATCTAAGATATCATCAAGGATGAGTTGTGTCCGCTCTGGCAGCCATCTCCAGATGTTTTTATCACCATAACTCAACAGCTGTTCAAAAAAGTTCAAATCCCATATGCTGTGAAAAATATTGTGACCTCAGTATTACAAGAGTCTAGGTGAAACTTTCCTCACCAAGGTAAAACTTTTGAATAGTTATGTCATGTGATGTTACGTCATATCTTAATGACCCCTAAACACTTTTAACTTTACATTGATAAACAAACAAACAAACAAACCTGGTTAATGAATTTCATGTAAAAAAAGGGGTGCCTTAAAAACTGTATATATATATATATATATATATATTACATACTGTATATAACTATAACAAAACTAATATCATTTATCAAGCGAATGAAAGTAACACCTCTGCTGCAGCATGACGCAATCTGGAGTGTGACGTCACGCCCGGTGCGGCGGCGGCTGTGGATGTTGCTCTGTCCTTCAGCGGAGAAAGAGAGAGAGAGAGAGAGAGAGAGAGAGCGGGAGGGAGACACAGAGGGGGGATGGATGGATGGAAGACGGGACAGGACGAGAGTGTAGAGTGTGTGTGTGTGTGTGTATTGGGAATACCGGAAACCTTGTCGCATTGTCTTTGTGTGGACACGAGTGTGGAACAGTAACACGGCACGCGCTCAGCATCAGCAACGTCCATCATCTACTCAGCTGTCAATCACCCGTCATCCAGCCCGGGCCTCGGGTCACGCGCATCTGAGTTTATTTCATCTCGAACCTTAAGGGCTTAAAACACAGCTGTTGTTTTTGTATCCTAAAAGGAAGCCGTTCATCACTGGGACGCAGAACTACACGGTGCCGTAAGTGATTAAAATAAGTCTCTAAAATTAAAATAAGGAAATATTACTAATAATAACAACAACAAAAGTAATGATAATATTTATGAACATTTTTGTGCTTAGAATGTATGCGTTATTGCTCGAAATCGGTTTGTTTACGCAAGGTGAGCCGCATCCTCCCTGCCACTACGTCATGACGTCACAGACACGCGTGTGGTTCCGACGTGATGACGTCGCGCTGATACCGGAAATGAACTTTCATACACAGTGTCCATTTTTAGCCTATATATTTCTTAAAATATTGTTTTGGCTAAATTAGGAAAATATAAAATTATCGTAAAAATTAAATGCATTATTTGTTTCAGTATTATACATATTTACATAAACTTTTTTTACACAAACCGTTTAAATAATATGTGTAGTAACCATAGCAACCATATATATATATATATATATATATATATATATATATATATATATATATATATATATATATATATACACACACACACACACACAGACACAGGGTCAGTCATAAATGTCACTTTAACAGTTTAACATCTTTGCCCTTTTTAAACCTCGTATTGAATTATGGTAGCAATTAGCAATTTGTTTCATTATGTTTCCTCAAAAAGATGTTCGTAGTCGCACCATCTTTGATGCTATTATGTGATCGTGAGAAGAGAGGCGTTTAATTTTCATGTTGAAGTGTGTATGAATTTTAATTTACATATATACAGTATATATATTATATCTCACACTGGCCATTAGCCATAACATTATGAGCACCTGACTAATATTGTGTTCTACTGGAACCAGCATCAACCTTTTCATCAGTTTAATCTACCATAGCTCTTCTCCTGGATTGCACTAAATGGGCAAACCTTCACTCCCCATGTGCATCAGTTCCCCTTTGCCAGCCATGACCCTGTCACCAGTTTTTCTTCTCTGGATCGTTTTTGCAGACCAGAAACATCCCACAAGAGCTGCAGTTTTGGACCACGATTTGTCTCTTCTCAGAGTAGATACATTTTCAATATCTTGTTACAATGGTGGTTGGGATATATTAGGTAGCAAGTGAAGGTGACACATAGTGTTATGGCTGATGAGTGTAATATATAATACACCACAATGGTATGTTATATATGTATATATATATATATATATATGTGTTATGTTATATTAAAACATCTGTCAGCTGCCCTGCCCTCAGCATTTCTATTCAAGGCCACTGTCTCCCCAGTCGCTGCTGTTCATTTCTAATTGCGGTGTGAGCGAAAATGGATGCCCCACTTGTGATCTTACAGGATTTTGCATGTCCATACACCTCTGCCCACACTACCGACATGCTGCAGAAACTTGATTTTGAGGTGATAATGCATCCTCCCTATAGTCCTGATCTCGCTCCATCAGACTTTCACCTGTTTGGTCCCCTGAAAGCAGCCCTATGAGGACGAAGATTCACGTCTGATAAAGACAGAGGTGCATTTGTAGCTCACAGCTTGTACAGAAATATGAATGCTTTTTGACAGATAGACAAAGTGTATTGAAAAACTTATGTCTGACTTGTTTTTTCTAAAAGTTAATTAAAACACTACAGGCAGATTGTGGATAATTTTTGACTCACTCTTGTATATTCAGCTGGCAGTTTTTTTTTGCTTTTATTTGGTTGGCTATACTGGGATTCTCTATACAATGGGTTAAACATGTTTGACCTGAGCCTCCAAAATGTCCATTTTCTTTCCATATACACTTTTCATACCAATGCTGGACCAAACGCACACTTTTTCATAAACACGCTGCTACCTTTGGACCAAGGCAAATTTAAAAGAGGAAGAAAAAACGCTCAGCCGAGGTCTCCCAACAGACTACATGACAGGGCGCCAACACTTGCGCTCACTATCGGCCCACTAAAATAGCTGACATTGGTCCAACATTGGCCCAGTTTCAGTTTGCCTTTTGGGAGAGATTTCAATGTGAAGCAGTGTTTTAAAATAACAGCTTAGTAATGAACAAACTGTACATAATGTTGCTGCTATGAGTTTACAGAAATATGGCAGGTTCTCAATTTTATGTAGCCACCAAATGTTGTACAGATTCGTACCAACCATAAAAAAAACATAGCTTATACATGTATGTTCATCATCAAAGAGAGCATATTTAATTTTTGTAAAATTTTTGTTAAATTACTTTTGTTATTAAAGTCATTAACAGCAAAGTCATAGTGAAACCAGAGACAGACAGACAGACAGACTATAGGAAACATAATAGCTTTTTCCAGTTAGACCAAAGAGTTCCAGCAGGCACTCATTATTATTATAGTGTTACCATATTGGCTTAGTGGTTAGCACTGTCGCCTCACACCTCCAGGTTCTGGGTTCGATTCCCGCCTTGGGTCTCTGTGCATGGAGTTTGCATGTTCTCCCCGTGCTTGTTGTGTTTCCTCTGGGTACTCTACTTTCTTCCCACAGTCCAAAGGCATGTAGATTATGCCAATTGGTGTTCCCAAATTACCCGTAGTGTGTGAATGAGCGTGCATGTGTGTGTGTGTGCCCTGCGATGAATTGGCACCTCGCCTCGTGCCCTACAGTAAGTCTCGTGTATACAGGATAAAATGGTATAGCCGATGATTGAGTGAGTGAGTGAGTGAGTGAGAGAGTGAGGAGGGTTACCATATAAGGAGTCAGGAAGAACAATGAGAGGGTAGTTTTATGCGCATAGATGCATGGGAAAGTTCACATAATATTACAAAAGCTTACGATAGCTCAACTGTTTTTAGGCAATCTATTGCGATCAATTATTTACTTCTAAATTTACGTCTTCCCACGGAACCCAAACCATACAGTTGGTAACTTGGATGCACTTTTGGGAGAGCTCTAGTTTAAACCCATTAAGTGACGAGCCAATTAGTCTATGAGAACTTGGATCATCGACCCATCTAGGCTTCACAGTTCAGAAAGGTTCCTTTACATGGCCCAACAATGCCAACTTGGTGGTAGGGTTTGAACCCGGGACCTTCCGATCAGTATCCCAATGCATTTAACCAGTGAGCCTCCCCTGACCCTTTTACTTTTCCTTTCACTTTCTAGCACCGTTGTCAAAAACCATCACAAACCAAGCAATTTTCAAGCTTAAATTTAATCTAAATCTCTCTCTCTCTCTCTCTGTCAGAAGGTCCAGTGTTCCATGGCAGACATTCCTGGTCCTCTGTGAGAAGTTGCCAAGCTGGACGTGTTGGGATCTGACCCCTCGGGAACAAGCTCTGACACACCGCTCCCCGTTGGGTCCACGCAGGAGGAGCAGTATGTAGGCGACAGAACCGAGGAACCTGCGCCTCTGCTGCCGTACACCGTCTATCGGGACGCGGAGACCATCACAGGTCAGTGTGGGTTAACCTCCGAGTCCATGCTCTTTTAATAAAACTGTAGAGGCACCTTCAAAAGGGACGCATTATATACTGACTGCACTGGTCTTTGATTTACTTCCCATAAAATGCTTTTACGCCTGGAAGATAAAAAAAAAAAAAAACCTTTACACGGAGAGTTAAATGTCATACTGTAAGACTTCCCGCTATCACACTGAGCTCAATCGAACAGACTGCTACGAGCTCCGGTGCTGTCTCAGCTATTTTTTGCATCGCTTTGTGTACGGTCATTTATTTTATGCAATTTGAATGAAATGCTTTTAGCCAAATCTACTTACAAAGGATTTACAACCACCTAGACGGAGCCGGTGAGTGTGAAAGTGTATATCAAATGTTTTGAAAGCTGTGATTTAATTCTGTAATCTCAATTTATTTATTTATTTATTATTTATTCATTCATTTATTTTTGCGCACAGAGTTTTAAACCCTGCAGGGTGATTATGCGGTGGATAATGTCTGGGGTCAGGTGAGAATTAAAGAGCAGATATGACTAGTTAGAGATGCGTGTGCACTCGGGTGAAGTAAGATAAGGTGAGATTCCTGGTATGTTTATGCAATCTGATAAAAAAAAAAATCCCCAAGCAGGGTTGAACAGTGGATCAATGAAGAAAAAAAAAAATCTGGCTTGTTTAAGCCCCAGGCAATGCAAATATGGAAAAAGGGGGCAAAAATCAGGCTATTTTCATTTTTTTGTTAGACATGCGCAGTGGAGATCTCCATCTCTCTCTCTCTCTCACTCTCTCTCTCTCTCTCACTCATTCTGTATAGCACTTTACCCTGTACAGGGTGACGGGAGACCTGGAGCCCATCCCAGGGGACTTGGGATACTAGGCAGTGTACAAGCACTGAACACACACAAGCGCACACACAGAGACTCAGTCGACGAGCAATTTGGAAATGACAATGAACCTAATCTGCATGTCTTTGGACTGTGGAAGGAAACCGGCCAAGCACAGGGGGAACAAGCAACTGGGGAGAGCAAAAAATAAATATTGCAAAATGGCTAAAATGTATGTTTTTGTATAAATGATCCACGTTAAGTATGACTGATCTGTTTAAAGCTGATGCAAATGGAAATTTGAGGAAAAAGTGGAAAATACCAAACAAACCAAAATATGATTCTTAAAAAAAAAAGAAAAAAAAGAATGTTTTTTACAAAATATGGACAAATAAGTTCTTTTTTTTCAGTTGCATCATTACTTTCTCTCTTTTTCTGGCCATGTCTTAAATTCCTCTTGTCCTCTCTTTCCTTTCCGACCTTTCTCATATTCCTTTTCTCATCTTTTTTTTCCTCCTTGCGTCTGACTTGTGATTGGACCAGTGTGTGACGAGGTGCCATGTCTAATGCTGGCCTTAGGTATCCTGACAGGTGCAGGCAAACCGGGTTCATCACCCTGGAGAATTCTGGGTAGCTGAGCTGCACGGTCACTCTCATCGTGCAGCTCGTCATTTCTCTGCTCCTTGCTGGTGGTGTAGCGCGGCCACTTACAGTGTCGGTCTGGTTCTGTGTCTTTTGTGCATTTAAAAAACTTTTTTTTTTTTAGACCTAGTCCTCTTTCATATGTGTCTTTTTAAAAGCAAATTATAAAGCATATTGATTCGATTGATTAATTATTCGAACACACTTGCATTTGTACTTCTTGTACATGAAAAATAATACAGTAGGATTACATCATGCTCTAAAATAATTTATTTATTTTACACACACATAGCATATAAGTGTGTGTGTGTGTGTAATTCTATTTATTTATTTTACACACTAGAGACCACCTATGTTTAATGACTAAAAAGTTATCCCCTTTTACTAAGACAGCTCTATTTAAATCTAACACAAAGCACCACCTGGTGGCCAGTCATGGAACAACAGCACTGCAAAGCACAGGATTTCAATGTACAGTACTGGAAAACATCAGATCTAAATGTCAATTTAAGACATTGGCATCACCATAAAATCCAAAGGCTTTAAAGTCAGGGAATACACCCAGTGTGCTCCAGTATATTCTTTTATAGTGCTATCTCTGTATGAAATCATTCCATATTTGTAGTGCTGTTGCTCCATGACTAGCCACCAGGTGGTGCTCTGTGACAGATTTAAATAGAGCTGTCTTATTTAAAAATGGAACTATCATGCAATATCACGTTTTAACCATCATTATACATTCAGATCGGTCACTAGCGTGCATGTACAGATAAAAAAAGAATGAAAATATTCCATTTTTGTACTGCTGGGGCTTAAACAAGACAGTTAAAACTTTCCCTATTGTGATCTCATATAAGAAAACTTCTCCTGTTCTATGGAGGAATGTGGCTCTGAGAGGTATTCCAGCTTTAGAATTAACACACAAACGTTTGAGACTTGTGTTAGCCTGTTAAAGAAATATGTGAAATGGGTAATTCAGTATCTCGCTTTCTTTCTCTCGCGTATCCGTGTGCAGATGTGTGTAACAGCACCGAGCTCCCTGAGGTGGAGATCATCAGCCTGTTGGAGGAGAAGCTCCCGGTGTACAAGCTGAGGGCCGACAGCGTGTACGGCTATGAGCACGACGACTGGCTGCACACTCCTCTCATCTCTCCGGACACACACATCGACCTGACCGCCGAGCAGATCGAGGAGACCCTCAACTACTTCTGTAAGTACGGATGTGACGATTTATAGGACGAAGAGCACAGTGGCACTGAGAGGCGTTTTGAGTAAAAAATGTTTAAGTGGAAACGTGGACCTTTTGGAAGATGCTTTTGTTTGAGCAGCGCGTTCCGACTGGAGGACTAAAGTGCCGCTGCATCACTCTGTTCAGGCGGGGATGAACTGAGATGCCGAAATGAGAGCATGTTGATATTTTTGGTGCGGAATCAGGACAGAGGACGTGGGGTATAGATATAGACAGACTGGTGGATCATTGTCTCTCTCTCTCTCTTTCTCTGTTTCTGTCTCTCTTTCTGTTTCTGTCTCTCTCTGTCTCGGCTCCTTGAGTCACATGGTGCTGTGTGTATCTTGAGCTTGCAGTACAAACATGACTGTGTTGCTGGAGGAGCTTTAGAGCTGTAGCTGGGTTACGTGTTTTATAAGAGAGAGAGAGAGAGTGGGAGGATGTACAGGAGCGGTAGGGATGAGTGCACAAAGCTGGAGTGCTTCAGCAAGGACTGCACCATTGGTAAAGTGTGTGTGTGCATGTGTGTGTGTTTAGACATTTCCTTTGCATGTTATGATGCTACTGTAGGTTTTACTTGAAAGCTTAGTTGCTTTCTGTCTCACTCACTTAGTTTTTCTTGAGTTTCTCTCTCAATCTTGCTATAATCGATCTATCGATCTATCTTGTTGTCTTATCTCTCTTTCCATTTGACTCGCTATCTGTCTCACTATCTTTGCGATCTCTTTCTCTCTGCCATCTTTCTCTTTCTGTATTGTTAACCTTTTTCTTCGTATTTACTTACATGCTTTCTTAACGTATTATCTTTTTCTTTCCATTTGACTGCTCTCTCTCTCTTCATCATGTATTTTCTTTTCTGTCGCTATTATGTCTAATTGTTTTGATGCCTCTCTCTCTTTCTCTCTCTCTCTCGTTTCCTCTACTGTATTCTGTTTTCATCTCCTTTCCTCTTTTATTCTTTGCCATCTCTTTGTCTGTATTACATACTTTCTGTCTTGATGGTGTTGCAAAAGTATAAGCATAAGTTAATACTCGATGCAACTGAGCCCGGAGAGGGATTTTGTTTAGATAATATCTTGGACAGTATAACAGTTAACTGGTCGACTGACGTCCATCTAAATGATGGAACACGATTTACACAATTCTTTTCGTTTGTTGAATGAACAAAAATTGAAAATCCAAATCGACGTATTCCACTTTTATACCAAACTCTAACTAACTAACTATATTCCATAAATATTACTGTGATAACAGAAAGTGACTTTGCATTACGTGTTTAAAGCTGTGAGGTCATGCATTCTGGATATCCATTTGTGTGTATGAGAGAGAGAGAGAGAGAGAGAGAGGGAGGGAGAGACTGAAACAGAAGAGTTGTCTGAGCTGATGCAGAGTACTGTCGGCATGGCAGCGGTTGCCGGGGTAATCATGCTGCGAGGATCACGTCAGGACACACAGGGAATATCTTGCATATGTTCGCAGCCATTTTATCATAACAACACTGGAAGTTCAGCACTGCCATTCACACTGCTGATTAATAACCGGTTTTATTTAGCGCATGGATAAGTCCAAGAGACGAACGTCTGCTTTCTATGAGAGTCTCTCTGTCCTACCCATAGTACTATGCGCTGAACGAGTGGGCCAGATGACTAAGACCTACAATGACATCGACGCTGTCACCAGGCTTCTGGAGGAGGTGAGCTGAGAGCTTGAAAAATAAGTTTTCTCATAGAAAGATTCACCATATTTAACATATTTCAATATTGAATAACAAGACGTTTTTATTATTGTTTATTAAATAATTACTTAAATTATTAAAACATCCCAAAATGTTAGCAATACTGTTCTGGATATACATCACTACGATTATTTTACAAAACTCTACAAATCCATCACCAACAGTTGTGTCAAAATTGAGCCTGCAGTTGTGTTTGTGACCATAATTCATGTACATATACAATTTGCAAACATAAAAAGAAGCCCATCATATACAGACATTTGTCAAGAGCCAATCAAACTTAAGTAGTTTGAACTCATCTTATATGAGAAGTCTGTAATACAAGTATGCTAAAGCTGTGGCTACTCTTGTTTAAATACTGTTTAATATATGTTTTGCACAAATACTTACTTGAATGAATGAAACCTCTGTCCGGCGGTACAGAAAGAACGGGACCTGGAACTGGCTGCTCGGATTGGCCAGTCCCTGTTGAAGAAGAACCAGACGTTATCCGAACAGAACGAGTACCTAGAGGAACAAGTGGGGAACATCAGGGAAGAGGTGAGATGGGTTGATCAGAGTTTGGCACTCTGTCAAACTCTTCTTAAAATTCTGTCTCAATTTGTACCCGTCATAGAATTAGTGTTAAACAGAGTTAAGTTAAGCTGGTAAAAAGTGCTTTTATTGAGTATTTATTTATTTAGTTAGAGTGACTGACCCTCCGGTCATGGCCTGGCACGTACTACTGGATACTGGATAATATTAACGTCATGCTAGCTTACCGGAAAATTAGGGGTTTACACAATTACAATGTATCTGAGCTAACGTGACAAATTAGCATTGCACATGAACAGTATCCTAGCTAACCTATCCTAGATAGCTGTAAAATTAGCAATGCACACAAATGGAAAGCATGATAGCTACAGTAAGTGACAAATTGCCAGTTTACACAAATAGTATCATAGCTAACAGGAGAATGACCAGTTTTCACAACTACACAGTATCCTAGCAAGCTGGAAAATTAGGGATTTACACGAATAGACAGTATCATAACAAACTGGAAAATTTGAGAATTACACAAATTTACAGTATCCTAGCTAACTGGAAAATTAGCAGTTTTCTCAAATTCACAGTATCCTAGCTAAAGCATGATAGCTACAGTAAGTGACAAATTGCCAGTTTACACAAATAGTATCATAGCTAACTGGAGAATTAGCAGTTTTCACAACTACACAGCATCCCAGCTAACTGGAGAATTAGCCATTTACACAAATTCACAGTATCCTAGCTAACCGGAGAATTAGCCATTTACACAAATTCACAGTATCCTAGCTAACTGTAAAATTAGCCCTTTAAATAAATTAACATTATTATAGATAATTGGAAAATTCGCCATTTACACAAATTCACAGTACCTAGCTAACTGGAGAATTAGCAGTTTTCACAAATTCACAGTATCCTAGCTAACTGGAGAATTAGCAGTTTTCACAAATTCACAGTATCCTAGCTAACTGGAAAATTAGCAGTTTTCACAAATTCACAGTAGCCTAGCTAACTGGAGAATTAGCAGTTTACACAAATTCACAGTATCCTAGCTAACTGGAAATTTAGCAGTTTACACAAGTTTTCAGCATCCTAGCTAACTGGAAAATTAGCTGTTTACACAAACACTCAGTATCCTAGCTGACCAGGAAAGAAGAGGTTTACACAAATAACCCTGTATGCTAGATAACTCGAAAATGAGCAGTGTACACAAATAACAAGCATTATAGCTAACTGGACAATTACCAGTTTACACAAATACACAGTATATGTACTACTAACTGTGAAATTAGTTAGCAATAATGCTGGCCAATAACAAGCATTATTGCTAAGAGGAAAGTTAGCATTTTACACAAAGTGCACGGTATTCTAGCTAACTGGAAAATTTGTGGATTACACAAATAAAAAGTGTGATAGCTAAGTGGCTAAACTGCCAGTTTACACAAATACACAGGATCCTAGCTGAGCAGGAAAATATCCAATTTATTTTTTACACAAATAAACAGTATGCTAGCAAAATGGCAGCTGAGAGGTTTAGACAAATAGTGCTAAATATAAAAATACAGGTAACAGTGTAATTTTTGCTCAGCTCTATCCGCCTACATGGTGAATGAATGGATAATAGAAGTAGCATGCTAGGTAATTAGCAAATAGTCACACTCTGCTACACCAGACAGAACGCCAGTGCTAATACAAAACAAATGCACCATTTAGCTATACGCTTTAAGAACTTTAAGAATTCAATTATGTCATATAATTAGTCCTGGTGATAAACCTGACATTTGCCTAGAGCAGAGAGCCTCATTAGCGAATGAATATTAGCATTCTAAATATTCTCTGCTTTTAGTTAATGTTTAAGCAAGAACATCTCAGCAGGAGTTAAAGGATTTGGGCTCTCTCTCTCTCTCTCTCTCTCTCTCTCTCTCTCAGGTGGCCCAGCTCCATCATGAGCTAAATCTGAAAGATGAGCTTTTACATTTCTACACCAACGCAGCAGAGGAGAGCGAGGAGGATGCCACGTCTCCATCGTTAGTCTATTAACTGAAACATTAAAACAACTAGCAATAAAAATACAAACAGAAATACACATTCCATTGAAAATGTCCAGTCTCAAGCGTAAACCTGGCATTGTAAATAATAAGTGCACCCCTGCCTTTAATGTGCACTGTAGAGCCGTAATACAGTAACTGTGCAAACGAGTTATAGAGGCGTCATCGTAACGAGCTGCCCTATGTTGTGTTTGTGGGGTCAGAGGTCGACGTGTCAGGACGCTGTCGCCTTTCCAGAGCGGCTCCAGCGTGGACGTGCTTCAGAGGAAACTCAGAGACCTGGAAGTGGAGAATCTGTCTCTCCGTTCAGAGGTTTGTACATATATATAGCTGTCTGTTAGTAAGCATTGAGATCGGACACTTCTTCCTTAAGTGTTAAATAAATGTTTCCATAAAGAAAAAATTTCATATTGCCAATTACACAGAAAAGAAGCACTTTTGTATAGATTGTTACTATTAAAACTATTTACTAATTACTGTTTATAGATGTCGTGCGGTGTGTCTTCAGGCTTAACTACTGTCCGAGCTGTTTTAAAATTTAGCAGTAGTCAGTTTCTCAACTACTGCAGTTATTCACCAATCCAATGCATTTCTACAGTGGACAATCAAACATCCTTAAAATGTTAAATGGTGTGTGTGTTCCTCTCTTTAGGCGAGTCATCTAAAGTCAGAGACGGAGACGTATGAGGAGAAAGAGCAGCAGCTGGTGAACGACTGCGTGAAGGAACTCAGTATGTTCAGCCACAAGAACTTGGTCAATATTTACACTAATAAAGTATTCAGAGTTGGTGTATGCAGCACTTTAGTCAGTTTCCTAGGCAGTTTATACATTTTGGAAGATGTTTGAGGGTCGTTCAAGTCAAACCAGGACTTGTGGTGAAATTTCTGGTTGACGAAGGCATTGGCATTTACAGAAGACTTCAAGCATAGAACATTGATGAGACTCTTAGCTGCAGACGGGGCAAACATTTTAAACAAGTCCGTATGCCTATGAATGACGATCCTGGCCGAGGCGGCTCAGAACGCACTGCAGTCAGTGAATGGAATGCCTGATCTTTGAAAATCGATAAATAACTCGTTGCCAATTTGCAGAAGACACACAGCTGTCTGTGGGAACTGGACACACCATCATTTCCCACCACTTACAGATTACAGGAACTCGGAGTATCCCCTGCACAGTCCTGACCTTAAAGAGTTCCTGGGAGGCCAGCATTTCAGACGTGATGATCATGGCTCCGCCGTACTGAGAAAACGTTCTACCTTGATGGTATCCAAGCACTAGTGAAACCCTGGGATAAGTGTATTAGTGTAGCAGGGGATTAAATCTAGATCACCACATTTAAATAAAAACAAAAAAATAGTATAGGGAATAAAGACTAAAATAAAGAAGTTAAGAGCTGTTTTTTTTTTTTTTTGCTTCAACCTCAAAGAAAAACATAAATATGGCTAATATGATATGTGAATGAGATGATAGTGAGCTTGAAATAAATCTAACTTATAAAATAGCACTTGATCCAGCACATCGACACCCACATTGACTGAACACCCACCATACCAATTCTGGTATTAAATCTTACCATGTTTCTGAATCTGGTCTCCAGGACAGTCCAGTCTTCAGATCTCCACCATCGCCGAGGAGCTGAGCAGGAAGACGGAGGACGCGGCTCGCCAACAAGAGGAAATCACACACTTGCTCTCGCAGGTCGTCGACTTGCAGAAAAAGGCCAAAACGGTGAGCGTCTAGTGTTTTGGAAAAAATATTCTCACTGATTAAAAAGGAAATGACTTTTGCTTATTTGTGTGTTGACAGTATGCCCTGGAAAATGAGGAGCTCTCTCAGCATCTAGTCGCAGCCAAAGACGCGCAGAGGCAACTCACAGTCGAGGTCTGGCAGAATCTGATGTCACAGACTCACTTCTTCTAATTTTATAGTGTTTTATTTTATTTTATTTTTAGATTTAAACAACCCTTTTTTTGTTTGACAAAAACACAGCTTCAGGAGCTGGGTGAAAAGTATTTGGAGTGTATTGAGATGCTGCACGAGGCTCAGGAAGAGCTGAAGTACCTGCGGAACAGGAGTGTGTCTGCTGGAACACCACGGCGGTGCCATCCTCTTGGACTGTACCCCATGGTACACACACACACACACACACACACACACACCTGCACACAATTATCCTGGTAACTGCTTAATATAACAATATGACAAATGTGCAATTATTAAGTCATTTATGCTCATTAAGTGCTACTGCTGGTCCTGGGAATACCTGGCGTGAGGCACCATGCGTAGCTAAATGATGCTAATGTATATCTACATCTACAGCTAGATTTATTTCTATTGGCTAATCAGATCAAACCTGAAGGCAAAAATTATTATGATTGGTGAAACGTGCATGTATACAGGTTTTATATCCTTCTGAGGACTGAATGTCCCCACAAGGATTTGGACTATCTGCCAGTTTTGATCATGTGGTGACTGGCTTATTGAGGAAGGCTGCATTTTGTTTTACATTGAGGAGGGTCTCCTTTTGGTTATTAGTCAGTTAGCTAATGATAGCTATGATGGCGGTAGTTAGCAACATTGAAAATTATTTCAATGAAAGGTCCTCACAACAAAATCGTATGTGTGTTTGTGTCAGGACTCTCTGGCTGCTGAAATTGAGGGCACTATGAGGACGGAGTTGAGTCAAGAGCACCCCGAACATGAGGAGCAGAAGTATGATGCTTTTTTTTTTCTTCATATGTTTTAAGGCACCCTCACTCGATTCCTTTTTTTCCATTTCAAGAACTTCTTGAATTGCAAGTAGTCATTAGTTGAGCTGTTTGAGACAGAAGATTCAGGAGGAGATGTCATGAAGAATACATTGTGATCTTAACTAAAAACGGCAAAATTTTGCAAGCCACCTGATTTAGAATGCTACTGTAGTTATCAATCAAATGTCTGGCGCTAAACGTTCCATATCGTTTATTTGGGAAACCATTTATTGTACATCACTTCCTGCTTCACATGGCTCCTCTTTGGCTGCAGGTGGCCAGGCGTGTGGTGTAGGAGTTGCGCTTACTGTACCTATTTGCATTCACAGGGTGCGTCATAAGCGTGTGTTTGAGACGGTTAAAAACATCAACCAATCAGTCAGGCAACGCTCACCGGCTCCGCCTTCTGCTAACATCCCAGGGTCCAATCAGACGATCTCGTGCCTACGTCCCACCCTCTCTGACATCAACACTGACGACACGGCTGCCCTTGATAACCGCGAACAAAGCATGCTCCTGGAAGCGGAGTCCACGGACGCTAGGTGGGAGGAGCTTAATACTGACCTCAAGAAGCATCATAATGTGAACAAACATCATTACATTAAGTAAACAGCCAGGAATGTTTGTGGCACTTTTTTGTCCTTTGCCTTCAGTTCTGGTGGATCTGAGAAGCGTTCCAGTTCAGAAGAACTAAAGCTGGCACTGCGCCGACTCTCACTGCGCCGGCAGAACAACCTGAGCGAGCGGCGTTTCTTTGAGGAGGCGCGTGAGAGGAAGCACCATGACACTCCACTCCATGGCATCGTGTCTGGAGAGAGCATCATGTCACTGGGCATATGGCCGAGCCGACCGTACCTTCCGGACAAGCTGCAGATCGTCAAACCATTGGAAGGTGATAAACTTCAAGCATTGTGGGCAACTTCTGAGGTATAAATATACAGTAGACCAGGCCAATCATGTACAGGACTTAAAAATGTTCTCTCTCTCTCTCTCTCTCTCTCTCTCTCTCTTTTGATCTGACAGGCTCTGCCACCTTGCAGCAGTGGCAGCAGTTAGCTCAGCCAAACCTAGGTGGGATTTTGGACACCCGTCCCGGTGTAGTCCCTAAGGGTTTCCGTCCCCTGGAACTCGATCTAGAAGAGGTCTATCACTACAGCGACTACGAGGAGGACGAGCCAGGAGAGCAGTACTTTCAGAACCTTCCCACCACCACCAGTACGGCCAGCTCTGGACTTGGCCACGCCCTCTCCGCCTCTCCGTCCCCTTGCCTCAGCACTGGCCCTTTTGCAGAGTTCTCAGGTGTGTGTGTGTGTGTGTGTGTGTGTGTGTGTGTGTGTGTGTGTGTGTGTGTGTCATTGTAATTAAATTAGTGGCCAAAACACAGTATTGGTGATGATTGTATTCTTTTTTTGTTATACATCGAATACGGAAAATGTGTGCGCAAGGGAAGCTACTTCTGAATTTAGGCAACATGGATGGGCCCAATCTTCTTTCCCTAAAAATTTTTTTTGTCTCGCTTCAAAGAATACTCATTTAAAATGCAAATTATTCATATTTCTTTATGAGTATTGATACTATAATTGGTGTAAGCTTTTAGAAGCATGTGACTTTTTATATATAAATAGTTGCTTACATTTTTTGGGGGGCAAAGGAAAATAATCTGTAGTGTCCGTAACCATGTCAAATTCATGTTACAATATCTTAAAAATGTTCAGTCTTTTTCAGGTTTATGTCTTTTCATGTGAAATCTAAATGGGCCAAGTTGCATCTGAATGACAATTAAGATCATCGAAAGATTTGAAATAAAAAAAAGTTATGGACACTAAAACATGAAAGTGTATAAAATTCTGTATACCGTTTTTTAGTAATAATACATGTTGTACGGTTACATTTCTGCATTCTGTAAATATAAACATGTCACATGTTTTGCAGTGCACTACCCGGGTAAATGCATGGCCCACACCAGCTCCACCTACACCTTCACCACCTGCAAGATCCTCCACCCGTCTGACGAGGTCACCAGAGTCACTCCCAGGTCAGACAGTTTGGCCTTTCCTACTAAATAATAAAATGTACATTGGTTTACATTAAAGCACAAAATCAGAACATTTTCTGTATAAAACACTGCCAGTGCTCATATTCTTCTTCTCTTTCCAGCCTAAACCCTGCGCCCACCTCCTCATGTGCGATGTCGTCCAGCCTTCGCTCCACCCCTGCGGCCACGCCCTGCACGCCACGCCGCTTAAGCCTCTCCCAGTCCCAGTCCTTCACCAATTTACGCGACTCGACGAAGACCTTCAGCACGTCACTGGGGTTAGTGCGCCTCCTACAGGAGCGTGGGATCTCTGCAGCCGTCTATCAGCCGCGTACCTGGGACAGGGCCAGTGGCGGTGTCCTTTTATCCACCTCAGTCCTCCCTCAACTGTCTCCTCCGGACTCTCAGAAACCCTCCACTCCACCAAACTCCCCTGCGCGACACACTCCGAGCCCTCACTCTGTCGACCCGGGCAGCGCTGCTGACTTTTCATTTAAAAGCCCGTCCTATGAGAACTTTTTAGCCTCTAAGCCGGCGCGGTCCATTCTGAAAGAGGTGGCCGGGGGGACCCAGGCGAGGGATTGCGAGAGCCAGACGGACGTCAGCGTCTATAACCTTAACCTGGTGGATAAGCTAAAGAGGCTGGGGCTCGCAAGTCCAGGAGCCAGTGGGGTCTCGGGGCCGCGTCCCATGCTGAGCGCTCTCGGGGGCCTGAGGCGGACGGGCTCTCCCTTTACACCCCTAAACGAAGGGTTGAGGCGGAATCGGAGCTACCCAGCTGTTGTTGGAGCAAGCATGGCTATGAAGGGCCCCGGACCTCAAGGAGATGACCCGATCCTGGGTCCGAAACTTCCCAAGCAGTCTAGTCTCAAATAGACGACACATAAACATTCAAAATAAGTTTACGTTATGTCCTTCACAAGCAAAACTCACCTTATTTGCACTATGTCGCTCTCACACTTGAAGACAGAATTCCTCTCTTATGTGGCCATAACCTTGTGTTGCGTATTTCATACCTTTGTACAGTATGTTAAACCCAGAGCTGAGCTTCAACACCTTCTCTCATAGACACTTAGGTGGGAAATGCCATAAAAGAAAGAACCAAGAAGCATTAAACCAAGCAAAATCTTTATCATGTGGTGCAAAAACTGCAAGTTTTCCAACGATACAGCAAATATTTACCTACATGACCATCATGACCAAACGTATGCGGACACGCGACCATCACACCCATATACAGTATTGTTTGTTAGACATGCAATTCAGAAAGCATTATTATATATTAATTTCCCCTTCTTTTTGTTTACCGTAACAACCTCCGCTCCGCCAGAAAGGCTTTCCAATAGATTTTGGGGCGTGGCTCTGGGGATTTGTGTTCATTCAAAGAAAAAACTTTGGTGAGAATCAGATACTGATGTGTCAGCGTTCCAATTCAAGACATCCTATACAATATACAATCGTGTGCCGGTTGGCTTTGGGAAAGGCCCAAATATGGGTGTGATGGTCAGGTGTCCACAAACGTTTGGCTACATCATGTACGGCAATACAGCAATATTTTAAGAAAATTTTCAAACAATATTTGATAAGCAGGGATTCATTGAAACTCAGTGATTCAACTGACTGGCCACTATGGTACGTCTTTCTGTCACGCACACACACACACACACTATACACATCATCATCAACCAGTTATTAGAACATGATCTAATGCACAGAATGTAAGGCACTAATCCTGAAATAAATCTGGAAAAGGGTTTTTGGTGTGTATGTCTGAATTGATAAGCAGGACTGTATGTAGCTCATAGCTGTCTAGAACTGGAGGTAATGAACGGATAAAAGAAGAAAAACGTGAACCCGCACTAAGTCGGCCAATGGAAAGAATTTTACATGACCATCGAGTCAAAGCTTGAATAGGTAAAGATTTGGAATAGCAGTGATTTTAGAAAGAAAATGAGTCACCTAAAAAAAAAAAATTAATGAATAAAGATGCACAAAGGCTGATCAAATACTCATAATGGTACGTGTAATGTGATCTCATGTGACTTACTGTAATGTTAGAGACAAATAAAACATGTACTGTATACTGCCTGGCCCAAAAAATTATATATATATATATAAAAAATGCCTCTCCCTGCATTTCTCATGTTGGCCAGCAGAGAGCGGTATTTGAATGCTTCAAATGCTTTGGACGCCAGTTTGCCTAACCTTCATGTCTTTGGATTTTTTTGGATAGATTTTTTTTACTCCTGAATTTTCCTTCAACAGAAGAAATTTCTAGTCTGACATTATTTATCGACCAACTTGTTTATTTATGAGTTTTCCAAATCTCAGTTAAATTCATTCGATTCCAATGATCAGTCAAAGAGGCTAACATTGGCACTTTGTGTTGGTTGGATAGAGGAAACAACAATGTGTTTTAAAATGTGATTATACAACACTACATGCAAGTAACAAGGAAATATATTGGTATCCAATATTTTCTAATATTTCTATAGACGAGCGGTAGTACTAGTGTCATTGACAGGAAAACAGATTTTAGGAATAGTTCAAAGGTTAAAGCTAAAATGATCTTTAATGTAATCAGTGATATTATTATTATTATTTCAGGTTGAAGTCCACGTACACGTCTGTCTGTCTGTCTTTCTGTACGGCAGAACTCTCTGTCTAACTTATTAATAAAGAAATACCATTTTGTAAGACTGAGTATCTTACGTCTTGTTTACACAACTAGTTCAAGTTGTACTTATTTCATCATCAGACAAATACACAAATACACTCCCTGTTCGGTAATCGGAGAGATGAGGAATGGAAAAAAATAGATCGGATGAAGTTTTGTCTTAAAATGACTCTTAAAATTCACTTATATGAACTAATCCCAGCAAAAATATTCAGTTTAGATTTTCTCATTAATATCTATTGGTGCAGGTGTTTGTTTATATTGAGCAAGTAGCGCATTAGTAGATTATTATTAAGTAGTATATTAAATCTGGCACATAACTGTTCATACCGTAACATCTCTTTTATTCAGGCCGATATCTACGTTTCATTAAATTCCGTCCAGCCAGTTTTGTGTGATGTAATCTGGCTGGACAGACAAACAAACAGATAGATGCAGAAATCTTTCTGGGACTGGGTTCATTGAAAGTTCGAGTTGTACAGACAAAATCTTTCTTTTTAATTATATATACTGTGAATGAAATATAAGAGGACTGTTTTAGATGCTTTAACTTATTTCAAGCTTTAAATGTTCGTATTCTACTGACAGATATTTAATACTAATGTATACCAAGCATTAGGGAAATGATCTGGCAAACCTCAGATGACAACCAGAAATCAAGTCTATGTGAAAAGCTGTAGAGAAGATGGAAGACATTTTTGTATAGAATAATAATTATAATAATAATATAATAAGCATATGATGAACATATGAATTGATATGTATAGATTATGTATAGGTTTTGATTTTCATGATGTGTTCGGTTTACTCCAAACGACGACGATACATGTCTAATCATTTTAACGGCTGAATGTTTGAACAATGTTTTAGTTTGAACAATTTGCATAATATTACATATTCCCCCGAAAAATTCATTAATATGCAAATTTTGGATGAACATTTCTTAAAAAGACTTTAGCTTTGTTGATTGGGGATCATTATGATATTTGAGGAAGAAACAGTGGAAAAGAAAGCAAACAGTAACAGATTGTGCAAAGTGGCGCCAATACTTTTTCACCAGAGTTTACATACAGTATGACGGCAGTTTGAAATATGGCCGTCATGTGTTTTTTTTTTACATGTTAATGCGTAATGTTTTACAGTTTCAAACACATTTGATGTGTCTCATTTCATATATTCGAAAATCTTAGGAGGTCAAAAAAAAAGTGTATAAGATAAACCGAATACACTTTAAACAAATAACGGACCTGACGGATATGTTCCAAAGACCTCGCATTTACAGTATTAGATCATAAAGATTAAGACTATGTCTAGCATAACGTGTCCACAAGGCGTTTGATTTCTGACTGTAGCTCATCTATTGCACAGGATGTGGAATAAAATAATACATGGTTAATGATTAAACAGTGAATTAAAATAATGAAGCAGCAAAACTTCCGTATGACGTCACAACAGAACAAACGTTCCTCTGATCCTTTTAGTGTCATTTATGTCCTTTATGTGTATGCTTGGAAAAGGAATCTCTCGAAGAAAACAGGTTTTAGAAAAAGATGCACATTTATAGATATAAAGGATGTTTTATAGTATTTGGTTATTTGGTTCATGACTCCTGATCAGATTTTGACTCAGTCACATGTTGAAGGTTGTCCACAAGGTGGAGCGAGTGTATCAGCAAAGTGTATCAGCAAGTGTGTTTATTTTGACATAAATCAAAATTTTTTCCCCCCTTCAACTATTCAGTTTTAAGGCGCCACTGTGGCGAAGTGTTTAGCACTGTGGCCTATTTCCTCCAGGGTCGGGGTGCGATTCTTGCCTCGAGTCTGTGTGCATGGAGTTTGCATGTTCTTGGTGCTTGCTGGGCTTTTTCCGGGTTCTCCGGTTTCCTCCCGCAGTCC
The DNA here is from genome assembly GCA_003987875.1 of Clarias batrachus. Taxonomy (NCBI): domain Eukaryota; kingdom Metazoa; phylum Chordata; class Actinopteri; order Siluriformes; family Clariidae; genus Clarias; species Clarias batrachus. The sequence continues at coordinate 216,252 of QMIH01000005.1, read as the reverse complement.
AAAGACCTGCAGATTAGGCGTTCCCAAATTGGCGTTCCCAAATTGTCAGTAGTGTGTGAGTGAGTGTATGTGTGTGTGCCCTGCTATGGATTGGCACCCTGTCCAGGATGTATCCCACCTTTTGCCCTAAGTTTATAGGCTCTAGGACCCCGTGACTCTGAAAACAGGATAAAGTGGTATAGACAATGAGTGAGTGACATCGTTGTAAAAAGTGGTTGTAAATGAAACTGCCCAGTTCCATGTACCTGGCATTTTCACCTGCAGAAGATTTTTTATTTTTGCATTCTTCTGGTCAAACTGACTTTTTTTCCCCACAGTCAGATTTATTAAGCTTACATTTCCTTTCTCCAGTGGACACTTTCTGACACTTTTGACCTGTATCTGCATTATTTTGTTAATGTGAGTGTGTATACTGGATAATTCTGTACCAGATTTATTATCTCCTTTTTCCACCTCAAGATTTCATTTCATATTTCTCCTGAGATGTATTTCTGCTCGCCATGGTTGTAACGAGTGATTTCTATTTAATACAAGTGTGAGATGTGTTAGTGTAGTGACAATTTTTTTTTTTTTTTTTTTTTAGTAACTCATATAGTTTAATAGCTGCGTAGTACTGCATTATGGAAGTATTGTCACAAACTGATTGCACATCTTGGGCTAAACATTAATCATAAAACAGCACTTTAGAAAAGTTCAGGCTGGTTATGATTCATCTGAAAATACGGCAAATCTTCCAAAGCCAAATTCGTCTTTTTCTGTGCAGAATCTCAGATGTTTGCGAAGCCATTTGCTTCATTGAGTCGGATATTAAATACCAGAAGTAATTGCTTGTAGACGACATACATTTTTGGACAGGACTACGAGTGTAGTGGCATGTACTCTTGAGATGTTGCCCATTACTGCAATGGGGTTCATACGTATTCGCCCAAGGACGCAATTACTATTATTATTATTTTTTTGTATTTTTTTCTCACCAGAATGGATGTGAAAAAAAAAAAAACTAATCAAGATGTGATGAAAGTCTACACTTTTAGCTTCAATTCAATGGGATTTAACAAAAGGAATTCATTACAGACATTTTTTTTCAAGGCCTCTCCATTTATTGGGTTTAGAAGTACTTTGACAAAAATACACAATAATGGCGACACAGAGGTTTAGTAGTTAAAATTGTTGCCTTCCAGGTTTCGGGTTCGATTCCCGCCTTGGGTCTGGTGCATCTGGTTTGCATGTTCTCCCTGCGCTTGGTGGGTTTCCTCCGCGTGCTCCAGTTTCCTTCCACAGTCCAAAGACAGGCAGATTAGGCTGATTGGCGTTCCCAAATAGCACATAGTGTTTGAATGAGCGTGTGAGTGTGTGTATGTGTGTGTACGCGCCCTGTGATGGATTGGCACCCTGTTCGGAGTGTACCCCGCCTCGTGTCCTACGTATCTTGGGATAAGCTCCAGACCCCCCTGTGACCATCATTCAAAGAATCCTTATATTTACAATTGTGTCACTCACTCACTCAGCATCTATACCATACAGGGTCACGGGGGGGGTCTGGAGCCTATCCCAAGAGTCTAGAACCAATTGGACATCACCAAGTTTGTTTTTGAGTCTTTCTGGTTTCAGTTTTGTCTTCACTTAAAGAACAGCAGGTCAGTTGGGCTGGGTTAAGTTGTTGCTTTGGCCACTCCTAAAGATAATGCTATCACTCTGATAGGGCAGTTTAATAATTTTTTTTTTTTTTTTACAGAGCCTAATATACGACTCCGTCACCTGCATCGGCACCTGTGTTTGAGAATCCCCATGAGAACAGTTACCAAATGCAAATTCAACACTTTCCCATCAACTCCAGTCCTTTTATCTTCTTAATTTGTCATGATATAATGAGGAAACAGGCCACAGCAGACACACAATCACCAGAGCCCGAGGCTCCTGACCTGCCTGATTTGCAGGCACTCCAGTCCATAAAGTCGTCTTCACTCAAGGTTCCTGACTCGGCACTGCTAAGAACTGGGACTTTATTTGTCCAACACTTTAATACAGTTTGTTTTCGCTCAAAACCAGACAGTGTAATTTGATGCTCGTTTTTTTAAATGAGTTTTTTTTAAATGAATGATCAGTCAAGTCTCCATCCATCCATCCACTACATTTAAACCTCATTCAATCCTCTCTTGGTATAAAAAAACGAATAACTTCTTCTTATGCAGCTTAGCATTAAGTTCACTGCTTTACTTCATGTCTAAACATAGCAGAACCTCAGAAGGCATATTCTTCCTTTCATTTGCAGCTGCTGAGAATCTTGGACGTTATTTTGGTTCCTTATTTGACAGCGCAAAAGTTACGGAGTGCATTGCGACTCTTCTTGAGGACTTTCTGTTCTACACCTTGCTATTGCGGTTCTCATGGTTACTGGGCAATGTGTCTGTACTGCCTGTTGAGGCATTAGCTGACTGATTAATGCATTCCGTTTATAATTAATGGAGAGTTCGTGCTCTCCCTCCAAAGTTTGGCTCCGACATCAAGGACAGTTCCAAGACTTATAATATTGCCTGGCTGTTATTGGACCCTTTCTTGTCACTTTCTTTATACAGTATTTCGGCTAGTTATGACTTACTGTCTGGATGATGTTTTGTGCTTATAGACCCAATCGTTGTTTGTAATCTTATGGTGCCACTTTTGTGCAAAAAGAGAAAGTTGTTTTGCCTCCATTTATCGCCTAGAGTAGCAAGCATGTTTTTTTTGGGTGGGAGAAACCTGAAGAACTTGGAGTAAAACCCAGATGCAGGGAAAACATCTCATGATCAACTCCCTTGTGCTCACTGTAATGCATGCGCATATTTTTTCATAAGTATAATAGTGCTAGTATGAACTAATGCATTCCATAATTCAGTGTTGTTCAGTTCAGATTGTTCAGTCATTTCAGTTGCAAGGTTTATTGTACAGGGATTTCAAGTCTAACTGGAACCTGTGATGAAACTTCTCATGAATGAAGGCGTAAAAGTGATTGACATTTACGGAAGACTTCAAGCACGGTACGCTGATGAGACTCGTAGCCGCAGTAAAACATTCGAACGGTGCAAATGTTTTAAAGAAGGCTGAATATCCGTGAATGAGGATTCCACTGCAGCCATTCCAGTGAACATCAGTGGAATGCCAAATTTTTCAAAAAGTCGCCAATTTGTCACATCTATCTGTGGGAACTGTACACACACTCATTCACCAACACCACCTGCTCATTACAGGAACTCGGCTGGGAGTTATTGCTATATCCCCCGTACAGTCCCGACCTCGCTTCAAGCTATTTCAACATGTTTGGACCATGAGAGGAGGCCAGACATGAAACAATCATCATGATCATGAAACATGGGATTAGTGCATTAGTGTAGCCAGGGGATTATATACAGAAGTAAAAAGAGTTTCACAATCAAAAGTCAAGCTATGACTTAAAATGTCTCTCGCATGTTGATGTGTTCATTCTAATACATTATCGTTTCATTAGTAACAACTTACAAAATGATTTGTCCTGATTAAAACCATGCTCCATACTGCATATGCATCTATGAAGTGAACTTGTACTGAACATTTACAGTATTGTAGGACACTTTAATTACAAAGTTAATTTCAAAGTTTCTTAGTATTTGCTATATTTCTTTTGATCTTTTCTGATAGTGTGGACACAAGATTCAGTGACTTCTGATTATTTATTTTAGATCAGATTTATAAGTGTCATCTGATTACATGCTTAAATGGAGGAGGAAATCTGATTGTTACTAAGCAATTAATATGGACTACATATAAGTAGAAGGTACAGTGGAACCTTGGATTGCGAGCATAATTCGTTCCAGAAGCAGGCTCATATTCCAAAACACTCGTAAACCAAATCAAATCTTCTCAGAAGAAATGATGAAAACTCAACTAATTCGTTCCACAGCCCCAAAAAATAAATACAGAAACATAATTAATACAATATATAAAGTACTTTTTTTACCTTTAAAAAAAGTTTAAATAAATCTCAACAGATAAGTGTTTCCGTTGTGTATTTGTGTGTGTATGTGTGTGTGTGTGTGTGTGTGTGTGTGGAATTAGCCCCTTCCCTCACCTCGTCTTACACAGTAAAACYCCTCCYCCCTCCCCCCACCTYGCTTTTTAAGTTTCACAACAAACACACACACAACGGAAACACTGTTTTAACGAGAAAAAAAGAAAACTCTCTAATGACACTCGCAAACAAATGAACCAGCACCTTACCTTTGAAAAGAATTGCAACAGAGCAGAGGTTCTGTGTAGAGCAGAGTGTGTGTGTGTCGGTGAGGGGGGGGTGTAAAGGCGAGAGAGTGTGTGTGTGTGTGTCGGTGTCTAAAAAACTTGGCACTCGTAAATCAAGTCAAAATTTATTAAAAACACTCGTAAACTGAGTTACTCGCAATCCAGGTTCCACTGTATATACAGTACATACATTTAAATCCTTCGTAGTAGAAGCTTGAATATTAAGTAAACAAAAGTCAAATGTTCAAAATTCCAGATTTTTAATGTGGTCTGAGAATTTTGGACCTTTAGTAAGAACTAAAGCCTCAACATATAATGAATTCAACATATAATTAATTATTATACAATAATAATTCAATATATAATGAATACAGTCTCATTTTCCTAAGTGTTGTTAAACGTTATACATTAATGTTTTAGTCCCTAACTAACACATATGAACCAGTCTTAAAATATTATTTGATGACTGGAGTATGACAGTCATGGTAGTAAAAAAAACAAAAACAAAACAAAAAAACCCACCTTATACAGTAAGTCCTTTACCTTAGTATACTTTGCTGATGAGCAGTTGTATTATCTAAGCGACACATTCCTATAAACGATTCACAGCCTGCGGGTGATACATAATTAACGGTAATTGCGATGCCAATCATATGTCAAGCTAACCCCAATCTAATAAGAAAGTAATTCGGTGCGATACGTGACCGCGGCGTTTTGTATAACGCATGTGCTGATCTGTTAACAGGGACAGTGATGAGATTAACATTTGTTCATATTGCATTACAGCATTGTATGATCTTCATTTTATTAAAGGTCGACAGAGGTTAGAGGTAGTGTAGTTCAGCACGGGAAATATCTTCAATATCATTTTAGTGGAGCAATGCGTGTGTGGAGGTGGTAGAGGGTTAGAAAGTCAGCTATAGAATGCAAGTCATGTGATTCATAGCTATAATAACTGCACCAATAGCACTCACGCTTTCTCTCTCTCTCTCTCTCTCTCTCTCTCTCTCTCTCTCTCTCTCTCTCACACTATTTCTCACTTTCTGAGACTGAGCCTGCTCCTTTCGGGAGTCATTTTCACCAATCGAATGTCTGCGAGGTAGATATTATTATTATATATGTACAGCTATATACTTTCTTCTTTTTTTCCCTTCTTTTCCCTTTGGATGGTGTGCGGTTTCTTAATATAAAACATTACGATACGTCTGACACTCATTCACAGCTCATTGCTGAAGTCATATGAACAAAGTGTTCAATCGAGGAGTATGATAAAAGAGCACATTTTGTACATGTGAATATGTAGATTTAAATGTGGTGAAGTCTGTAGTTTGATTTGAAAAAGGGGTTTCAGTGGCATTGCTTTTAAAAGTCAAATAATAAACTTTCTTAAATATATTGTATATATATATTTGAATCATATTAAAGAACCTGACCGGAAGCTAACCTGGAAGCTGGAAAAAGACAGTACAACATAATTGATAAATGTTTCTCAGTGTTTATATGATAAATATGATGAATTGTTCTTTAATAAATCCCTTAAAACCCAAGTGGCACAATTATATATAATTAATGGGAAGGTTTCAGGCTTTAAAAGTTATCATTACTTTTATAATGTGTTAAGGTTACCACTACTGCAATATAGGAATGACTCTCAAAATGAGCATACCATTATTATTTTTGGTTAGAAAAACAACCAGAGAAATGTGTGTCGGTGATATTTCCCGTTTTATTCATTTATTCCTTTATTTATTTATTTATTTATTTATTTATTCAGTCATGTTTGTATAGTTGGTTAAAATGAAATATAATTTGGTTCATTATGTTGCCTTGGTTGTGCTGAAAAAAAAAAAAAAGACGTCTCTCTCTATAACGCACAATCCTGAGCCCTATATGTTTATTAAAAGAACTCTAAGAACATTAAAAGAAAAAGTTAAAAATGCTGAGTTTTAAGGGCTAAAACATGTTCTATACGAGGCTGTATGAGGAAAAAAAATATAACATACTTTTTTTTTTCTACTCTTCAGTATGTTCCTTACACAACACTCTTTTAACCTTTTTTTCCGATCCACTGACTGTGTATTACTTCAAAATAAAAAGCTCACTGTGTCACCATGTCTAAAAGTTTACATTCCAACTGGAAGTTCAAATCTTCTTCAGATTTCAATGCTCTGTCTCTTGTGGGCGTAAGTATTTCCATCCATTTTTGTCCACATGCATACATACATTTTGTTTTTAGTTGGCTAAAAACAAACCTTTTGAAAACCGTCAAATTCCAGGGTAAAACATACCCATTTTAAACATACCTGTATTATTAATTCAAAGTTTTCATTAATTGAGGAAGGTCCTTCACTCCCAAGTGCTCAGATACATTCAGGCATCAAGCTGACAACCAGTAAATAACTGCCACATGAACAACAGTATCTCCAAGGTGAGGGGTGTTGGGCGGCACGTGGATGGACCCTTTCACCCCTATCTAAATGGAGATTATCTGTACTTAAACTGATACTTTGTCCACTAAAATGCTAAAAATCATTAGGTGATATTATGCCATTTTTGGTTTGTGTAACAAAAACACAAAATACCTTTCTTCAGAGCGATTTGCAAAGCAGACCCACCATCTCCATCATCTGTGTTGTCTTGAGTGTTGCCTTTAATGCGGTGAACCTTGTTTCCACTTCCACGATAAATCTTCAACCACAAAGCACTTATCGTGTGCTAGTATTTCCCCCCAGATCCTACTGAACAGGCCTTTTTGTGGTCACTTGCCCCCATTAGCACGAGGACTGGGAGTAAAGTAATGTCATACAAAATGATTTTGAAGGACAGAATCAGTACAGTTTGAGGCCAAAGACGAATTCTGACCTGGTTTATTGGAAACACATCAACAGCACTGTGTCTACCAGACCAGCCTTCTTTTCCCCAATCACTCACAAGACCACAAAAGCAAACAACAACAACAACAAAAAAAAACCTTTTCTGAAAAAATTTGGCATAAGTGTATATTGCATTATCAATTTACAAACATGTACATCAAATACATCATCAGCATCATTATAAGAAGAATGGGAATATAGAATAGTAGTAATAAATATATTCTTTATTTGGGAAAGTGTAGAGCGAGGCGTGGTCCCTCATGAGGAGTAATCGTATTCCTCGGCACTCCGGCGACCGAAGTCCATCCAGCCCAGGTAGTCCCGGTCCTTTATCCTGTGGCTGCCACTCAAAGCACTCGCCTTGCTGTTTGCCATCGAGTTCCGACGAACAGAACCTGAGAGAGACCAGGCGGCGATGAGTTAGAATTAGCTGGATTTTTATGTGAGACTACATATACTGAAAAGTGTGGTGCATGGTGAGTTAAACCTTGAGTGTGTAAGCCAAGAGCAATGCCAGTGTCTGTATCAGAGTCAGTATTAAGACTTAAACCCAAATGGGTGTGGCCTGAATCTGACTTTTTGTCTTTTATTCCTTTGGAATGGAATATTATATTCTACAGGATTGTTTTCTTAATTCTATTCATGCAAACTATATTTTAGTTTTTATTTCCACTTGCCAGTGATATATTCTTATAAAACTTTGTTGGCTTGGTTTTGTAAAATGCAAACAAACTTGTAGCTTTATTTAAACCACTGCTGGCCTGACAAAGCCGTTACTAGGGATCAAATGAACTAAAGCTAAAAATACATGGTAAAAAAATCTACTGTATACAATATATATCATTTGTATTTGTTGCTACTTAATATATATATATATATANTATTATACATTTCATATAATGTATAATATTCATATTCAGTTGTCTTTTCCTTGTGATAATTAAAATTTATAACAGAAATCAGATTTTTAAAGCATGTTGGTGTACCAATATTATTCATTCATTATCATATGATCAAACTATCAAAAAATAAGAGAAAGCTTGATATTGACTCATATTTGATTTTTCCCTTTGGAAAATATTTCCAAGCAGCTTTTTGATGTCACAGGCATACAGGGCTTTACATTTTTATTTTATTTTTTACCTGAAGCCTGTCTACTCCTGTTGCTACGTCTAAATTTTATTCGGTTTTATTTTCAAAAATATAAACAAATCATTTGCTGAAGATCTAGACATCATAGACTTCCTACTTCAAATTAGATTTGGTGATTGCTTATGAACTTTTATGATTTCACTTTCAGTTTAAAATTTTATACAATATTTGGAATGTTGAGATACGTTTTCATTCATGGATTGTTGTGAAAACTTTTGCACTCCACTCTATTAATGAGTCTTTTGCTTTGATAGAGAGGCTCTCGCGTCCTAGTAGAAAGATTCTGTCTGTCAGTAAATAAGACTTTGACAGAACGAATGACAGACTCAGAAGCGAGAAGCGTCGGCTTTCTTCTTTGCCGGAACTGGTATGACAGATGCATATCTGCTCCAGATGTTCTCTCTCTGATTCAGTTCGCCCACATCCAAGAGCTTCTTTTGCATCTCTGGCTTGGTTCCATGCTTGGATGCATCGTTAGAGACGTCTCAGGGGTTAGCTCAAACTTTTGAAGAAAATGTGCCTACGATTTCTTACTTTATTCTCCCTACATGCAGTCTTTATCAGATTTACTGATATGCTGTATTAATTATATATGCCTATATACTGTTTATAAAACATATTTAATATGTTAAATTAATATGTTAATTGTACCACATTACGTTTTGAAAATATAAATAAAATAAAATAAAATAATATATATATATATATATATGACGTAATTACCCTTGTATATAATTTGCTAATTTATATAAGAATTGTTTAAAGTATAAATTGATACTTACAATTTAGAGGCTTACCTAAACTATTTACATTTAAATGGCATCATATTTACTGTGATTCTTAATAACATTTCAAATGCTAATAAGTTGAAAACAAGGCAGGACACAATGCTAGCTTTATTCAAAATGGCGGAACCCAGCTTGATTTAACGCTAATGCTAATACACTGTAATTTTTGTGTAGTTTAGTATAAAGTATTTTTGTAGTGAAGTTCCAACAAATCTGAGGGAAATGTTGCTTTCCCTGACACTTTTCACACATTTTCAGGTTCTGTCCTGTTTTCTCCCCCTTTCCCTTTTGTGTAAACCATTATGCTAGCTAGATAAATGATTCCATTCATTAGCTAGCTTAGGCTAGCTAGGCATGTTCTCACAGTTTATTTATTTATTTATTTATTTATTTATTTATTTATTTTGAACATTTGAATGATGAATGTGGTGGGAATTTAGCACATCATGTTAAAGTTGGAATATTAGTGCATTGTTCCACCATGTTACATACATTAATCTTCTTCTTAATTAAAATTCTTTGTTTTTCTTCTTACTGTTTGTGTTTCCTAGCATCTGAGCTTGGAATCTTTAATGAATTGGGCTTGAAGATTACCTAGAGTTATGTAAAACTGTTGTTAAATCGAGTTTATAAGGACTATGTAGCATTAAATGTTGAGCAATAGTTTTCCTGTTTGCATATATTTTTATTATACATATTTAATATTTTCTCAATTTAGGAAAATTTTTTTTTCTTTTTTCTTTGCCATTTCAAGACCCTAGATTTCAGGTATAATAGTAATAATAATATTAATAAGATTATTATATATTAATGGAAGCTTTCGAAAGACTAACAACAAAATTATATATTTTTACCATCTTGAATAAAAGTACTTTTTTGGGGCAAAATTGTCTAATGATATACATACATACAAATTTGGTTTAGTCTCATGTGTGTGCATGGTGAAAGTTGCTGAAAATGTTTTGGTGTGATACTAATGCAACAGATGGGAGACTTCTTACCACGTGCAACACACACATTCCTAGTCTGCTTCAGTGCAAATTATAGATGTGTGTGAAATTCACACTTCCCACACTTGCACAGTAATGTGCTCAGACACACACACACACACACACACACACCGAAGGAAAGTGTGTGGACGTGCGGTTTGGCCTATTAGGAGATTAATGCTAACTGCTTTCTTGTAAATGCTGCCTGGCTGTTGTGTCTCAGCCCACTCTTCAGTTCTAAGTGCACTGCACCAACATGCGCATTACCGCTCAGTGCACTGCTCCTCGCTCCTTGTTATGCGATTCCTCATAACCACAGCATGAAGCACTTTACCCAGAAGCCCCGGGCCACGTCGCTGCATGTGATGCAACTCAATGTTTACTGTTGTTGACCGTTGCGATGGCATTTATCTGAAGCGGCTCATAGTTCGTGCTCAGCCACGATTATGCTAGCACGCTCAAAAGGCATGGAACAAAAGGAATTACGCCCTGGGAGGATTCTCAATTAGACGGCACCGAAGCCGTAAGCTACTATCCAGCTCTCAGGAGCGCACCCAGCTGTTTGAGGTTCCTGTATAGGCCTGTCCGCGTTACCGTGTTTTCACGGAAAAACAGCCAGGAGGCTTAACACGTGATGCTGAAATGTTGGAACACCTTTCAATTACACTGAAGCTCGGCAAACTATTAGTCAATGTAATGAAAGCCTTTAAATCCTCTGCTGACAAAAACAAATAAAATGATTTAATAAGACTGATGTGGGATATGATTCAATGTCTAATCATTTGCCAGGACACAGATGGATAACTGAGATAATGTCACTATGGTATGCTGTATTTTGGTAACCGGGAAAGAAAAAAAAAATCTTGGATTTTTGTTAATTTTAAGAAAACATGGAATCAGAACAGATGTTTGGTTTATTTTTCAAATTTTTTGAGTTTCATGTTAAATAATGTTATGTTATTAATAATTATTTTTTTAATGCTGTTGGTACCAAAGACTTGTGTTTAAGTAATTTATTTGACTTTATTTTTTATTTAAATTTCTTTAATTTTCTTTTTATTTAACATTTCAAACTTGATTTGACACAACTAAATGTATTTATATAGAATTTAACAACTATATATATATATA
>QMIH01000005.1:127041-194624 GCA_003987875.1 Clarias batrachus | reverse complement strand
GTCGCCCTCGGCTTGCTCATCAGGGACAATCTTATCATTTTGATTCACACACATTGCATAAAAACTTACTTCTTTTTATTGTGTAAAGCTGCTTTGCGACAATGTCAATTGTTAAAAGCGCTATATAAATAAAATTGACTTGACTTGACTTGACTTGACACTCTATCCAATTCAACTGAGCTTGAGCTATTTATCAAATTAGAATGGGGGTAAATTTCACTCTCTAGATGTGCAAAGCTTGTAGAGTCATACTCCAAAAGACTTGCATCTGTAATTGTGACGAAAGGTTCTACAAAGTATTAACTCATGGGGGCTGAATACAAATGTAGGCCACACGTTTCAGATATTTATTTGTAAAATATTTTTAAAACCATTTATCATTTTCTTTTACTTCACAACTACTGTATGTGCCACTTTGTGTTGGTCTATCGCATACAATCCCATTAAAATACAGTACATTTGTGTTCATGGTTGTAACGTGACAAAAATGTGGAAAAGTTCAAGGGATATGAATACTTTTGCAAGTAACTGTATGTGGGATGGTTATGCATTCATGCGGATGAGTGGTCAGATTTTGGTTGTCTTGACGTTGCAGCAACAATATTTTTTTGACCTTGGATGACCCATTGGCATGTGGTTATGTGTGCAAGTCAGAACAACATCGGTATAACCAACGTCATTTCAGTGAAGTTGTAGAAACATTATTTGCTGACGCTGGATAATCTTTTTGTTATTTGGTTGTGAGGTTGTAAGTGTTAGTCAGACCAATCAACGTGATGGACGTGACGTTGCAGGGGCGTCATTTTGCGAAGTTGGATGAGTACTGGCATTTAGTTGTGCGTGTCACAACAGTGTCAGCATACCAACGTAACTGAAGTCACATATTAGCATCATTGCTTTGTAACCTTAAAGGAATGTTTTTTCCCCCCTCAGAAATTTAAAACAAGGTTGGGGAAAAGGGTTAAAGGTTTTTAAAAGTCGATGACAAAAAACTTCAATACTTTACTTCAGTACTTCACTTTTTACCAACAGTTAATAAAGAAGCCTGATGTTCCCACATATTCTGACCAAGCGATATTGATTAGTTTTAGTTTAGATCTAAAACATGTGCAAGTAGTAGAGTGTGAAATTAAACTACGCTAATTGCTAATATGCTAACTGTTTGTTAAAATAAGCAACAAACTAAACTATAATTAATATACAGGGCAGTATAATAAAACCATAGATGATATGAATGATAGTGGATGTTGAACATAAACCCAATCCTGCAACCTCTCATGTTGACACAATAGCGACCGCACATCGATCAAGCGGCGACGTCCAGCAACTAAATGGCTGATTGAACAGGAGACGATATTCTACCCTGAAGCTGCTGTTGTTTCTCTTAGTTCAATACTACTGTCACATCTTCTTCTCTAAATGAACAATTAACTCACTCACTCATCGTCTATACCACTTTATCCTGCATACAGCGGGGGCTTGGAGCCTATCCCAGGAGACTTAGGGCACGAGCCAGGGTACACCCTTTACAGCATGCCAATCCATCGCAGGGCACACACACACACACTCATTCACACACCATGGGCAATTAGCCTAATCTGCATGTCTTTGGGAGGAAACCAGAGAATCTGAAGAAAACCAAGCATGGGGAGAGATGGGAATCGATCACAGACCCTGGTGATGCAAGGCGACAGCACTAAGCCACGTGGCTGCCTAAAAAAATCTACATTCATGTAAAATATATGTATTAAAAATCTACATTAAATAGACTACTGGTTATGGATTCACACAGATTTTCCTGCGTTCATGATAAACTGTCTATAAATCTGAAATCCCCATTTCAGCTCCATTTTCTTTCATGTTTTTCTTTCATGTTTCAGCTGATGTCAGTTATCTGCTGTGATATAAAGCCCACAGATCTACCTGTGCTTGGCAGAAACATTTACTAAGAATTTGATTGAAACAGGTAGATCTAATTCCAACTTCATCCTAGTGTGAGCAAGCCATTAGATGTGAAGCTCATGTGACAGATTTCCTAAATATCCATTAAACTAAAATGTTTCTGATTTTACAGCATTCATTCATTCATTCATTCATTCAATCTATTATTTGCTTTGCAGTAACTGACTGGTTAAGGTTGTGAGAGTTTAAAATTGTCTGGTTATTCTTTCATACTGTATTTCAGGAGTCAACTAAATTTGTGCAAATATAATGCCCCCCCCAAATAAATAAATAAATAAATAAATAAATAAATAAATAAAGGTCAAATCTTGGTCTGTAATAAAGCAAAGAAAACAAATAAGGAGAATTTGACATGACTAAAACTGTGTTAAGGACCCTTTAACACATTCTCGAAACCAGGAAGGATAGTGCTGAATTGTCAACTATGTCAACATGAATGGAGATCACTTAAACACATGGTGAAGTTGCATAGAATAAATAAAAAAAAAAGTCAACAGTAAATACCAGGGTTATGTTTAATAGTGAAAGTAAGAGCATTTCCATACACACTCAATGTGTTGTGAACTCCCAGGATTGGGAGATGTGAGAAAATCACTTGTTAGTGAGACCAATCAGAAACAAAGTCTAAGAACTATAAAGATTGGACTTTGGAGCAAGGGACAAAGGGTCTACTGAGCTCAGATTAAGAGAGACTATTTCAGAGTGATGGGCAGTGAAATGCAACCATGGGCAACTTTTTTAAAATAAATATTTTTATTTATTTTTATTATTTTTGGCCGGGCAGAGTATACCATGGACAGAAGATAATAATTTAGTAAAAAAAAAAAAAACTTCCAGGCTTCCATTCCCATTTCCATTCCTGATTAGGTCATATCCTTTTTGGTTGTGCAATTTTACTTCCAAAAGAATTTTTTTTTTCCATTTTCCACTTCCTGGATCAAATCAAATAAAGATCTGATTCTTCACTGCGCTAAACAGCTTATACATACGTAGCTGTGGAATATACTGTAGATGCTGCACAACAAGTGCTCAGGTTTCCTGCAATGACTTTAGACTCAAATATTAAAAAACTGTCAGGCGGGATGACAGCCTTATCATAAATCACTCAGTGCTACTCCAGTAACATTTAAATGCTTTTAAGAAAGCCCTTAGTTTTCAGTCTCTGTTTGTCTGTCTACCTTCAAACAAACCGTCCGATAGGTTGAGAGGGTTCAGTCTACGGACAATTACTGCAGCCGAATCATTATGCGCGGTAATTGTCTATATAGGTGAGGTGTATTTCATCCGCGAGTGCATCAACTGCTGCTTACTGTATCTCATTTGCAAAAGAGTTTTCTTTGGCTTGGTGCACCATTCAAAGAAAGACGAGTTTTGAAGAAAGCTCACAGGTCAAAGGTTACAGTATATAGCTTTTCAGAAAAAAAAGGATTAAAGCTGCCATTAACGGAAATCGTATTAAAAGTAATTGCGAATGCCCTCTGGCGAAATCATCTGCAAAGGGGAGGGAAAAAAAAAAAAACACCAGAAAATTTTTACCTCGCACAGATGAACAGATATCACGAATCTGTGGCTGTGTAATTAGAGGTATGATTAAACTTCGTGGATATGATGGTTAATTATCACGTTTCAGCCCACAGAAGTCAAATCCCCAGAAAAAAAAAATCCTTCTTCAACTATCCACTAAGACCGAATGTGAATTTCAGGCCCAGAGAAAGGGTCTTATCTGAGCAGGTTGTTTGGCAAGTGATAAATTGCTCAGTCCAAAGAGAAGAAAAAGAAAATGAAAGAAGTAAAGCAACTGAGCGAAAGTGACGAGGGTTTAATGCCACCCGTATTGCCTCGGGCGTCAGAATGACAGGCCATACACCCCGTCTTCGGTAAACAACGTAAATAATTCAGACTGGTATTAATGTGCGTGCATGTGTGTGTGACACTGCGGTCCTGCGAAATTAATTGCATCGCTCTTTGTGTGTTTGTAAAACCAATGAGAGTGATGACTCAAAGAAAGGATTCTGGCTGCACGTGGATGAGTTGAAGCACAAAGGTATATAGTTTATAGTATAAATGAATTAAGGATGGAAATAAATATGAATAAATTCTAACAGATTATGTAATTATGAACGGATGCCATACAGTAGAACTGTGTGTACGAACGATGAATATGAATAGGAGAAGAAATATGAATAGGAGCTTGTGGCTGGTTTAGACTTGAGATATACATCAGGGATCATGTGGGACCCAGTAAAATGTCAACCAGGTTTGAGTTTTTTTTCTCCTTTTATGGTCAGACATGAAGCTCGTGTAAAAGAAATACATTTAATGCAATACTTTGTCTGAGTTCATTCACATGTATCCCTAGTAACAGCCTTGGTTATGTTGCTGGGGTTTAACGGGCATTTAAAAAACAAAATTGTAAAACATTTTGTGAGCAAAACGGTTATGACTACAGTATATATATTTAGAGGACAGGATGTTCTGAATGTGCACGTCTTCAGAGCTCATTATTGCAGGTTTCCTGTTTTTTTTTATTTTTTTATCTGATATATAAACACTCACTCACTCATTCTCTATACCGCTATCCTGTTACAGGAAGACTGGAGCCTATCACAGGGGACTCGGGGGACTAGGCATGGTACACACAGGACATTTACATTCACGGCATTTGGCAGACGCCCTTATCCCGAGCGACTTACATTTTTATCTCACATCTATACATGTATCTATACATCTGAGCAGTTGGGGGTTAAGGGCCTTGCTCAAGGGCCCAAACTGGGGCAACGTGGTGACGCTGGGGTTTGAACCTGAGACCTTCTGATCAGTAGTTACCTACTACTTACCTACTAAGCCATCAACCATGAATCATGAATCGGATGTGAGCAGTCATGTGACTCATGTGTCATGGTCAGGTCGTGCTCAAGGGCTGGTGGGAATCATAGTTCTGCACCATGTTTGGTCTGCTAGTGACACACACTGACTCATCATCTATACCGCTTTATCACTTTTGTTGCTGTGAACCTGGAGTCTATCCCAGGAGCATAAGGTGAGGTACATCCTGGATAGGGTGGCAATCCATCACAGGACACACACACACCCACTCATTAACACACTATGGGCAATTTGGGAACACCAGTTAGCCTAATCTGCATGACTTTGCACTCTGGAAGCAAACTAGAGTACCCTCCACACACACCTCGAGGCGGGAATCGAACCCGGACCTATGAGGTGCAAGATGACAGTGCTAACCACTAAGCCACCAGTGACACTATTAAACAAATTAAAAAACATTTTACTATGCTACCGTGGGTCTTGTTTCACTTGTATCCTTAAAAAATGTCCAATTATGTATGAGAGTAATAAATTAAATAATGGATTAAATAATGATATGTTTATTTTGACAAGCACTTCTTGTTCTTCTTAAAGCTGTATTTTTTCATCTTGAAAAGAAAAGAAAAAGATAGGCTAGTGGGGGACATGTGTCTTTATCACTGCTATAATGTAAATGGAACATCTACAAGTACTAGTAATAATAGTAATAAAATTAGCAATTTATTTTCAGCTACCCTTATGTGTCCCACTGGTTCCCTTGCAGCATCACTCATAAATCCTTTTACTTAAAATGGTATTGATCATGTTAACAGCCCCATCATTAGTTATCAGCACTTCTGCATGAGAGATACTTTAGCTCAGGACTAATACTCAGGAGTTAACAACAGATCACAATTATACCGCCACCACCTCGAGAATTCTGTGCAAGCTTTTTTTTTTTTTTTTTTAATAATAATTGCTCATTACATTCCTTAAATTCGAGCTGCAATTTCGTCTCCGACTGCATATTTGCGATCTGACGAGGACGCAAAAACATCACAGGAAAAAAAAACAAAAAAAGCTGCCGTAATTATCTTTGTGCACGATGGGGTAGGAGAGGCGGTGGCTCATTGTGCTGCGTTTATGAGATGCCAGAGCCAATGGCACTTAATGCGAAATGAATCAGTTCTGGAGAGGCACCTGGGTAAAGCTGAAAGAGGCACCTGTCATCCCTTCCCCTCCTCTACGTCGTCCTCATCTGCATAACAGAAAGGATGATTTAGAAAAAGGAAACTGGGAATTATCCTAGCCGCTCCCAAGCGAAGCGGATCTCAGGAGATGTTTTTGAAACGGCAGACCCAGACTGTTAGTAATTTGAAAAAGTATGAACTATAGTGTATCTGTAATTGCTCAGAATGCTGTTATAAAGGACGAACTGATCACAGATGAATCTGCTCTAACATGAGCTAATAGACAAAAAAAAAAAAGGTGAAGACTTTCCTCTTGCGCTACTCTGGAGCCCTTGGCGTGTTAATGAATGAATAAATATCAGTGTATTAAGGATGTAGCAAATATTAAACTGCGCACATGTGGTCGCCCTGAGGGTCGGACTGAAATTCTGGAAGTGAGAGCACACAGTATGGGAGCTCATGTCCATCAGGAGACCTCTTTACAGGTCAACAGCCCCGAGCGCTGATTCAGTTTGCTTCAGTTAGGCTGAAATATAAACTCATAAAGTACAGTACATTTAACCTGCCTGATAATAACAATGCACAGCAATCATTTAAGCACAAACATAGTATCTCAAAACGCAACAACATTACCTGAAACACAACTTTACCTCAAACACACAGCACCCCGCGATCCTGTATACTAAAGCAGTTTAGATTTTGAGAGTGACTCTTTAATTGAAACACAACATTAACTCACAACATACACAATAAAAAAAAATAACCGAAACACAACCTTAACTCACAACATACACAAAAACATTAACTGAAACAACATGAACTCAAAACACAACTTCACCTGAAACAACATTAAATAACATAACGAAAAACTTTCAACATTAACCGAAACACAAAAACATTAAGTAAAACACAACAATAGTAACTCATAACACAACAAAAATAACTGAAGTAACTAAGTGAAACACAAATGAGATGAAACCAAACATTATTAATTTAAACAACAATATTTACTGAAACACAACATTAACTTATAACATTAACAAAAACAAAAACTTAACTAAAACACAACATTACCTGTAACAACAACAACTTTAACTGAAACATAACTTTAACTGAAAGAACAAGATTAAATGAAACACAACAACAGTAAATGGAACATAATATTATTGCCTGAAACAACAACAAGAAGATTAAATGAAACTCAACCTTAACCGAAACACAACGTGAAGTGAAATACAAACTGAAAAACAACATTGTTACCTGAAACAACAATATTAACACAACTTTAACAACTTTAACTGAAACACAGACTTACTTCAAAAATAAAAATGCACAACATTAACTGAAACCCAAAAACATTGGCTAAAACACAACAGCATTAACTCAAAACACAACATTAAATAAAACACAACATTATTATCTGAAACAACAATATCACCTGAAACACAACATTAACAAAAAACATAACATTAACTGAAACCCAACATTATTACCAAAAACAAAAATATTAGTTTTTAAAACTAAAACACAACTTTAAGTGAAATATAACAGTAAATTGAACATAACCATAACTTTATTAACTGAAACAAGTTATTAAAATTTTTATTTATATTGTTTAATTTAATGTTGCTTTGTTTTGAATTAATATTGTCTTTCGTATAATGTTGTGATGTGAGTGAATGTTGTTGTGTTTAAGTTAATGTTGAAATGATCCACTAGATAAATGTATTTTCTGAATATAAATATTAAAATTGGTGCTTTTAAATATGTAATTCTGCAAATATGGGGAAAGTTTCAATTTGGAAAGTTTACAGGTTGACAGATTTCTGATTTAAATTCAACTTTCTAAAAGTACACAGACTTTTTTTTATTTGCTTTGCCTTTTCCCCAGAGAATGGATGCCATTTGGTCAATCCTAATTAAAATGTATATCTGGGGATCTCTGCTAAGCCCGGCGTACTTGGAGGTACGGCAATCCATACTATCGATTGTGGCTAAAGGAAAACAAAAGACACAAGACAAGGTGCTTTGCATGATGCTAGCAGCAGCAAGATGTGTGTGTGTGTGTGTGTGTGTGTGTGTGTGTGTGTGTGTGCATGTGTATGAAAGGACAGCTGTTTGATTATTATTGCTGGAAAAGCAGTCAAAATGAAACTTTGATTGTGTCAAGTGCCATCCTCGACTTTCCTGGCAGGGCTTTCTCGACATCAGGAAATGGATGTTGTCCAAAAACACAATTACTCTGTCACCCTGATAAATTAAACCATTTTTCGAACCTGGCAAGCTGCACGTTGTTGTGTTTTTTTTTTTTGTTTTTTTTTTTGCTACAAAGCAACCAACAAATAGTAGTTTAATTTCCTCTACAAGAGGGGCTTGAAATTATTTTTTTAAAATGCTGTGACGACGGACTCTTTAAAAAGATTTTGAATAACAAAAAAACTATGTTCTGGGAAAGAACGTCATCAGGATTAATTCCATGGCAACAACCAGGAGGAAATCCTAAGTAGAGATCTGAAGACTGATGAGCAAAAGAATCCTGTTAGCAAAGATAATTACCTCTTGGCCCTCTATTAATAGTATAGCTTTTTTGTTAAGAAAAGTCTTCAAACTGTGAGTTTGGAGTGCGTATGGCAAACTCATTAACTACTGTAAGTACCTAAACCGGCAAAGCGGTTTAAAATACCAACCATCCATTCATTCATTCATTAAGTTCATTCGTCTTCAGTAATTGCATTTTGATGGCCACAGTGCATTACAGTGCATTGTGAGAGCCAGGAATACTCTCGATGGGAAGGCAATACACTGCAAACACCAGGCATACACATTTACATTCATTCAGTCCTTGGCCATAGGGATAACATCTCAAAAAACCCTACAGTGCCATGCAAAAGTATTCACACCAACTTTTCCATGTTTTGGGATGTTACAACCACAAATGCAAATGTATTATATTGGTATTTTATGTGATAGACCAACATAAAGAGGCACATACAGAAAACTGGAAAGAAAATGATAAATCCCTAATGAACAAGTAAACAAACAGCATCATGAAGCCCAAGGAACACACCAGACAGGTCAGGGATAAAGTTGTGGAGAAGTTTAAAGTAGGGTTAGGTTATAAAAAAATATCACAGGCTTTGAACATCTCACAGAGAAATGTTCAATCCATCATGTAAGAATGGAAAGGGTATATGGCACAACTACAAACATACCAATCAGAGGAACAGCCAAGAGGTCCATGGTAACTCTGAAGAACTGCAGAGATCCATTATTCAGGTGAGAGAATCTGTCCACAGAACAACTAGTCATGCACTCCACAAATCTGTCCTTAATGGGAAAGTGGCAAGAAGAGCCATTGTTAAAATAAAGCCACAAGTCCTGCTTGCAGAAGGAGCTCTGGTCAGATGAGACCAAAATGTAACTTTTTGGCCTAAATGCAAAACAGTACATGTTGCGGAAAACACTGTGTATGGTGGAGGCAGCATCATGTTGTGGAGATGGTTTTCTTCAGCAGGGACAAGGAAGCTGGTCAGAGTTCATGAGAAGATGGATGGAGACACATACTGTACACTGCAATCATAGAAGCAAACCTGTTAGTGTCTGCAAAAGATTTGCGACTTGGGGGGAAGGTTCACCTTCCAGCAGGACAATGACTGGCTCCAATGGAAGGGTTTAGGTCAAAGCATATCCATGTGTTAGAATGGCTCAGTAAAGAAGACCTAAATCCAATTAAGAATCTATGACAAGACTTGAACATTGCTTTTCACAGATGCTCTCCATCCAATCTGACTGAGCTTGAGCTATTTTGCAAAGAAGAATGGGCAATGGGAGAATGGGTAGAGACATACAGTACGCCAAAGGACTTGCTGCCATAATTGCAAAATGTAGTTCTACACAGTATTGTCTTAGGAGGGCTGAATACAAATGCATGCCCTTACTTTTCAGATTTTTATTTGTAATAAAAAAAAAAAAAACATTTATCATTTTCTTTTCACTTCACAGTTTATGTCAGTCTATCCAGACGAAATCGCAATAATACTTTTTCGAGCCAATGTGCACAGCTCAGGAGTTTGTTTAGATAAATGTTGCATCAAACATGCACTTTAAAGATTTAAAGTCTTTGCTAGGATTGATCTTGCCTCATAATGTTTACTTGAAGCTAAACTCCCGACTGAGATGTTTGACTTTTGTAAGAAGATCCTGGAGAAATTTCATGACAGCAGGATTCACAGCATCAACTACTGATGATTGTCAGTTGAGTCACGGAGGAATCGAATCCCTTCTCATCTCACAACTCAACAAACGCAATCGATATACTTCAGGGTTTCCCATGGTTTTCCACTCAAGGGATCTGATCAGACAAAGACAATAAAGCTGAACTTGGTTTGCTACAAACTACAAAATGGATACAAATCCAATTTGTAGATTTGTTTGGCAGTGGACACCAATGAAGTAGTGGTGTCTTCTTTAGAGTTTTACAGAGTGGCAGATTTAATGAACCCACTTTCATTGTAACCTTTCATCATGGATTAATAAGACATGTGGGCATAGAGCTGCCTAGCACCGATTAATTCAAAGCAGACTGGCACTTTTGATTGTGCAGGGGAACAGAACTGAGAGTAACAGTTATGAACATAAAATCTTTCTTTATTTCTTTACATAATCCCCTGCTACACTACAAGCACGGAGATACTAATGCATGTATCTCCGCGTTTCACTAGTGCTTGGATATAAGGTTTCCATGACATACATTCCACTCACTTAGCCAAATTCTCGGCTACAATCATGCTAGCAGTAGAGTCTTCATTTTGTTTCTTTGATAAACTGAATATACTTGGCATACTGATGTTTAGGGGAATATAACCATTACTAATGTTTACATTAATTGAAAGTTTAGGGAAAAATAATGACCCTAAATAAGTGTTGGTGAATCTGATTATGCAGGTTTTATGGTTTGTATTTTGCACTGGACCATGGTGTTTTTAGAAGCAGAAGTTGTTATGAAGCAAGCATTGGTTTAAATCAAAAGGTTCTCATCTGAGAACATCTGTGTCATTCCCATACAAACAAAGCATTAATCATTAAGTAGGTCCAAAATATCTTTGTAATTAGCACAACTTCATCTAGGGTACGTGCTGCGCAAACATGCCGGAATATTTCCAGTCATAGATATAATTTAGGGATCTGAAAGTTCACATTATATGCTGATTTAATGTAACTTTTACTGTTTGCTTCACTTTTTACATTTTTTTTTCTACTGTATTTGTATCTTTTATATGAATGTGCTTGGATGTTAATGTGTAAATGAATGTTAATCAGCATAAATTCTACAGATAAAGATTAAAATTTATTGTTTAAAATCGTATATTTTGCAACATTGTGTTTGATTTGGGGCTTGTTTGTTCATGGTTATCTCAGTCATTTGATCAAATTTGTTGTAAAATTCAAAAACAGGTGGATGTCACTTTATACCTGCTTCATAATACTGAAAACATTTTTCTTTCAGAGAATTTATTTATATCTACTTAAAATTTTGCAAAGTATTTTGAAATTATTTTATTTCTTCTCAGTGGTAATACACTCATCACAGACATTGTCTTGATATATACACACTAAATATGCTGGGTTGTTTTTACTACCCAAACGCTGGGTTGCCTCTGTTGGGTCATTTTTCTGGGTTATTTACAGGGAGTTGGGTACTTTTTGTTTAACCCAGTTTGCTGGGTTGGAGTTGGATTAGCTAGTGACAGCTAACATCACAGATAAGACCGCCCCTCCCCCAAAGTTCACCGGTGTATTCAGTGGCTGTGTCAGCTTCGTGTCTTTTTTTCTTCCTCCTCACACATTTAAGAGGAAATGTAAACGTTCAATATAAGGTCTGTATACACACTTTCACTCACCTATGACCGAATTCACTGTATGTAACATTTATATTACTGTTACCGTGTTACACTAAACTTTCAGCCTGGTCTGTGCTATAGCATGCTAGTTTATCTGACACTGGCTGCTAGCTAGCCAAACCAAAGAACCCCACCTGTGTAAGAAAGAAACAGCAAAAATGTCTGAGCTTTTTAGCTTTCTTTGTAAAATGCTTGCAGGGTGTTTGAAGATGGTGAAGTGATGAATGAAAGCTAAACTATTAACTGTAGTGCTAGCATGACGCTAGCATTTAGCTAGGTTGCTAGCGTTAGCAAGCACATATAAAATAGCTGAGGTGTTACAAAACACTATTCATCTTACAAATATACATACTAGCCAACCCTCTCGATTTTTTCCATAAACTTTTACTTTCTTTCTTTCTTTCTAAGGTTGGAACAAACACTGTGGAATATCTGTCAGTCAAGGCCGTACACCTACATCCTGATGTTGGGAGATAATGACCAGCACTGCTCTCAGGCATTAGTGCTTCTCAGTAATAGTATCGTAATGATGTCTATGTTGAACTTGTTTTGTATTATATGATCTTGTGCTTTTGAGAAATAAATATAATGTTTTGTACAATTAATTGGGTGTTTATTGCATATATGTATGGTTTGCAAATTTTTTTTTTTTTTTTTTTTAATAGACCAGTATATCAAAGTTATTAAACTGTTTAAACTGTTTTACCCATAGACAATGTAAAACATAAAAATAATAACCTATTTGTGAGGTAGAATTAACTCAGCATTATAGTTAAATATGACCTAGAATTTGGATTGAATATTTTACCCATCTTGCTGGGTTAAATTAACCCAGCATGTAGTTGGTCCAATATTTATCCAGCAGCTGGGTTAAAAACAACCCAGTTTGGGTTGTTTTTAACCCAGCATTTTTTAGAGTGTATAGATTAGGTTAATTGCTGTTTTCCCATAGTGTGTGAATGAGCGTTTGTAAATTGACCAGAAGTCCTAGCACGGTCGTACAAATGGGAATAAATATAATGGTCCGCATTGGCCTTTATGGTCCCTAGTAGGACTACAGAGGTTCCTAGATGGATGGATGGATTATTTATATAAATATAGAAAAAAAAAATTGAGAAAAGAACTTCCTCTAGAACAAATTAATTTTTAATTAGTTCTTACAAGAACTTTGTTTTTGAATGGCTCCCCTTAATGTCTTTCTGTCTCTCTGGATGAAAATGAGAGATGGGTTATTGTTTTAGAAGCAAGAAAGCTAGATGATCCTGTCTAATGAGTGAAAAGTGAAACAAAAGGAAATGTGATAATTCAGTGTTGTTGCTTTCTGCAGTTATGCTAATGCTATTCATTTCCAGATAGCCAGTGATTCCTTTCTACACAAAGTCACTTGTGTGTTTGTATACAGCACACTAGGGCCGGTTTTGTCCCTGAGGTCATTTGAGTAAAGGTTTATCATGTGCATTATGGGTTTTACTCTAGCAATAAATTTAGTTGGTACAGTGTAACCTGGCATTTAATTTTAGTTAGTCCTGTTTTTATTTCTGGGAAAAAATAAGTGAAATATGTATGTAGGGGATGCTAGGGGCTGTAATCAGAGTTACGTGAAAATACTGACTTAATATTCATGAGTAAGTCATATGAATATTGTGATTTAAAACTTGGTCAGACACATTGAACATTGTTTATGCAGAGCACTTCGTAAGAATTGGTATCTTCTCTGAAAATAAATAAATAAATGCATCACAGTAGGACTTCCAAATAATGCGTGTTGAAGCCCTGTTGGTAAATCATAAATGTAAAAATGATAAATAAAAAAAGTATTCAACCTCCGCTGAAAATTACTCACTCACTCACTCACTCATCATCTATACCGCTTAATCCTGTATTCAGGGTCACGGGGGCCTGGAGCCTATCCCAGGAGACTTAGGGCACAAGGCAGGGTACACCCTGGACAGGGTGCCAATCCATCGCAGGGCACAGACACACATACACTCACTCATTCACACACTACGGGCAATTTGGGAACGCCAATTAGCCTAACCTACATGTCTTTGGACTGTGGAAGGAAACCGGAGTACCCGGAGGAAACCCACCAAGCACGGGGAGAACATGCAAACTCCATGCACACAGAGACCGGAATCGAGCCTGGCCGGGGATCGAACCCGTACCCTGGCGGTGCAAGGTGACAGTGCTAACACCACCGTGCAGCCCGCTGAAAATTAGCTGGTCAAAATGACTAACTGTAATAAATCAGCGAAACAAGAGCACTTTAAATACAGCAGCTCAACACAACTAATATAACAAGTGATTTCCCCAAAGTCAACACAATATTATACTTTTATTGACAGTGTTAAAATTACTTGATGAGAAATCCCCTTGATGACAAACTTCTTAAGTACGTTGTAGAGCTCCCTTTAGCTATTATGACCTGATGCAACTGTGATGTATATTCAGACACTAGCTCATGGCAGTGTTTCTGAGAGATATTAGTCCATTCCTCATAGACAATGGCCTTTTGTTCAGCAAGATTATGGAGTTTGAGTGCTGCAACTTCTTTTTTTCCCCCCACTGATTTCAAGTCATGTGACTGTGATGGCCGCTCTACAGTAGGTTCCTCCAGGACCTCATCTGAAACCCACCCTTGGTGGACTTTGAAGTATTCTTGGGGATCGTTGTTCTGTTGGATGATGCCGACGTTTCAGCTTCCTTACAGATCACATGATGCGTTCTTTAAGGATTTACTGTTACTTGGTTGAATCCATCTTGCCTTCTACTTGCTGCAGGTTTCCAGTGCCAGAGGAAGCAAAGCAGCACCACCGAGCCACCACCATGCTTTGCTGTATGCAGGGTGCACTTTTCTGCATATGCCTCATTATTTTCCCCCCAAACATACCACTGATTCATAGGGTTAAAAAGTTTTGTTTCATCAGTCCATAAAATAAAATTCACAAACTTCTGTGTGTAATTTATGTTTTTTTTTTTTTTTTTTAGCATATTGGAGTCGACTTATTCTTGTGTTTTTGGGGCAGTAGTGGGGTATGTCTTGGGGTAACCTTCAGTGTTCAGTATGCGCCTTACAGTGCAGAGTTAAACTTCTGTGCTTGCCCCCACCAAATCTTTCTGTAAGTCCTTCGAAATCAGTCGAGGGCTTTTCAACACTTGCCTCCTCAGGAATCTGGTATCAGCAGGTTATAGCGTCCTCTTTCAGCCACATTCATGTAGTGTAGCCATTGTCTCCTTAACTTCGAACATGTGAAACAGGCTTCCCACTGAATTACTAGCAACATTTTATGGACGTTTGACGTAGCCATTCCTGACATGCAGGCAAACATCTCCATCTATAAATCTATAGAAAGTCCAGATGTTTGATGTGTTCTTAATCAAGTACATCTGGGGCATCTAATCTGTGCTTGAGACGTCACCTGATTTACACATTTGTGCTCTAATCAGGGATTTTATTCAGAGGATTTAATAATTCTGAGACTGCAGTACTCATGACAAATGGCCATTTGTGTTGAATTTGGAGAATTTACTTGTTATATTCATTGTATTGAGCTATTTTAATTGCTCTCATTTCATTGATTTATTACAAACAGCTGCAAATTAGTAATTTGCATTAGTAAAAAAAAGTAAAAAACTAATTTTCAATGGGGGTTGAATAATTCTGGGTGCAACTGTAATGAATATATTTGAAAGTAGTGATCTTGGTGCTATTCAAATATCTTTTGTGTTTTAATCAAGTCTGGCAACCTTAGAGGTGTGATCATTTAACAGAAAATTTGGCTACCACCATTTTAAAGTAAGCAAATATCAATTTTTAAAAACTTTTTTATAACATTAATTAGCATGAACGGGAATTTGGAAAAAATCTTAAAGGTTTGTTTCTGTCTTTGCTGCCATCATATTTTATTTTTTGGGATGCAAAAATAAAAATGTACAAGACGTATGTTGGCGATTCATTCTGTATTTTTATTTATACTGAAATATACTTATATATTCATAGACTGTTAAAGTTAAACATTATATGTACAATTAAAGTTAACACATGATCACACAAACCTGAGAAAAGAATTCTATACTCACCACAAGATTGTACATTAACCGCAAGATCCCACTATTAGCGATAGTGGGATTTATTGACATTCCGCAAAATTAGTGAAAAATGCGGAAACATTTGTTTGCGCACGCGCAGTGAGCGCATGTAGGACGGATTCACAGGTAGGATGAATTTATAGAACACCGGCATTTTCTAACTATGCCGCCTGACCAATCAATCGCAATAACGTGGTTATTGTTATTGCAGCTCATTGGTCAAATGGAGTCATGTGATTATAGTTGCTGCGTCTGATTGGTAAACAGTCACGCGGTAGATTCACCGGCTGCATGTGTAGAATGAGCGGCTCAAAAAGTAACGAGTCGAGTGTAGCCGAAAGTAGCGGAGTAAGAGTAGCGTTTCTTCTTCACAAATATAAGTAAAAAGTATGGTGCAGTAAAACTACTTATATAAGTCATTTCTTTTTCAAAACGTTACTCAAGTAAATGTAACGGAGTAAATGTAACTCATTACTACCCACCTTTGGGGGTGTTATACGATAGAAAGATATCAGAACACCCACCTGACACAGGACCCAGCAGGTAAAGATCCCAAAGCCTGACCTGGCCACCAGGCTTCACATATCCCAGTCCAATTGGGAATTGGAATCCCATGGGATTTAAAGACAAGTACAGACCCACAGGATCCACAGGATCCACTGCCTATAGGCAAAACTACTAGTTTTGTGGAGACATGCCCTGAGGGGCCAGAGCTGCCTCGGTGGCACAGCGGAAACTTACACAATACTGGCCATAATGTTTTGTGCTGTGAAGTTATAGCTGAGTACAAGCGGTGTACTGTTGTCAGTTCCAGGAATATGACTGGTTGCCTGTTAAGCTGAAAAGCCATGAATATTTCAGGCTTTGGTGAGTTGTAAACAGTTTGACAGGCTTCATTAGTCAGTGTTTTGAGAGGCTGCCAGTCACGGTGGCGACTCAACAGAACATTAATCTGTCAACAAACATGTTAATTACGAACAACAGACAGTGTAATGAGCCATTTTCACTCTTTAACACCTTTAATACCTGTGTTGTCGCGTCCCATCCTCTGGGCACTTGCATTAGAAAAGCTTTAGTCGGCTCATCTAGAGAAACTGAATTGATGAAGAGGAATGCCAGAGTGTCTCAGGGTTCATTTATTGGACATAAAACTTTGCTGACTGTTATGTATTATTGTTTGAATTTATCTTCTGATCCTTTATTAATATAAGATCAAAATCCGGACACCTGAAGAGCGGCTTCTTGCCTTTATCATATATCATATCATATCATATATCATATCGTTCTATATTTGCACAGTAAGATTCTTGCAGCTTTTTTTATTTTATTTTTCAAATGGAGTCAGAGGTATTGCAGACTGAGAGAATATTTCATGCATGTTTCTTTGGTCACCAAAAAAAAAAAGAGGTGTTAAGAAGCACAACTGCCAAAATGTTAAGCCAGCATTGTTTAGGTTATATAAGCATGAATTAAAAAAAAAAATAAAAATAAATATATAACTCAACCTCCCACAGTTCTGTCTGGATAATTCAGCCTGCAGTGTGTTTGTGGCCATTTAAGAATGCAATTTAACATCAATGTGTTGGTTGAGTATTAATAAGGGAAATCTTGGAAATTAAACTATTGATTGGGATTTTGTAGTCATTCAGACAGCGAATAGTGGTGGCAAATTACATCAAGGAACAAAGTGAGGAGTTTTGTTGCACATAAAACTTTTTGAATTATGATTGTTGAAGTTTATAGCACTCTCAGTGTCCTGCACTATCAGTGTTAGTTTCGCTTCAGTAGATGACCGCAGCAACCTATCTTAGTACCGACATGGATTGTTTAATGTAACTTTACATGTCACTGCCTGTGGTCCAGGTTATAACACAGTGCAGAAATTCCAATTCAGAGCAAGAGTAGAGAAAAAAAATGCAGATACAGTGAAACCACCAACGTCCCACACACAGCTTGTGCAAGTGATGGGAGCAAGAAGGGTAAAGATTTAATATGCAACAGAAGCTTGCACTACATACTAACTTTATCATAATGAATTACATAACATAGTGTTCACACAACATCCAATAATGTATGCATAATGTCTCAATTCACAGATCGCATCGTGGACGGTAGCCCATAACAACCCAGGGTGATGCAGGTGTCAATAAAAACCCTTTACATTTTCTAGAAGGTTCCTTATTCATCTTTATCCTTAACTTCAACTCATAAAGTCCCTAAGTGACATCTAATGAACATCCTGGTGCCATCGGGGAAATTGTGTACCCATGGGATCATTTCCAAAATGGCGATATGTGCCGGTAGCACATGTGACAGAACTAGTTCATTTTAAAAACCTTTTTTTTTTTTTGCTTACCGAAAGTAAGTTTCTTCCTATTTAACAATTTATAACAACAAAAAATTATCTACTGTATGTGATAAAATGTGTCACATTGGGCTTTTAACCCTAACATTGAATCTTGGCTCTTATCAGTTAAACATCACTCCAAATCAATCTGCTGGAGTGACATGGAGTGATGCAAACAAAGTGTAAATATATATTTTTCTTGGCTTCAACATTCTCCAAAAATCTATTTACAGTAGTTACTCACAGTAGCTGCTACTTTTCACAGCTTGCTGTTTTGCTTTACTGACCATGTGATGAGAAAGAAGTGATGTGATGATTTGTTAGAATATGTTGAATTTTGATCAAAA
The DNA here is from genome assembly GCA_003987875.1 of Clarias batrachus. Lineage (NCBI taxonomy): Eukaryota > Metazoa > Chordata > Actinopteri > Siluriformes > Clariidae > Clarias > Clarias batrachus. The sequence continues at coordinate 175,984 of QMIH01000005.1, read as the reverse complement.
AGCACAACCATTACCTGTCATGTTTTTTTTCCCTCTAACAAGCTCAAAGCTTCTTATAATAAGGTTATGAGTTGTCAAATTAAACATTTTGTCTTAAACAACCAGCCAAAAGGAATAAACATCCAAAAATAACATTTATCTCATTTTGCGGTCAAACTGTTCAGTTGTACCTAGATCATGAAGCATTGGCATTCGACCATATTCTGGAGAATGGAGGATTGTAAGATCAAATCTCAGGGCTGTCAGAGATCCACTTAGCCTAATGATTTATAAAGTAAAAAAAAATAAAAAATAAAAATAATAATCCTAACGAAAACAATAGGGCCCTGCGCACTAGTGCTTGGGCCCTAATAATAATACTAAAATCAATAACTAAAATCCAGCTGTGGGGGGGGGGATGTTGAGTGGAGTTTGTATGTTGGTTTTCTCTAAATACACAGGTTTTCTCCCACAGCCCGCAGACATGTGGTGCAGGCTGTGTAGTCACCTGTAGTGTATGAATGGGTTATACCTTGTGATGAGTTGGCAGCCAATCTGGGAGGTGGGAGTACCCTGCCTAATGCTCTAGGTTTGTTGGGATGATCTCCAGGTTTCCTGAGACCTTACACAGAATAAGTAGTATAGATAACGGATGGATGTGTGGATGGTTGGATGGATGGCATTCCATATAACGTATATTCTTGCCTTGGGTCTAGTTTTTAGAATACGTCCCAGACTTGTCACAATAGCGACCAGACTAAAGCATTAATTGAAGATAAATTAATAAATGAATGAACAAATAAATGAATGAGGACAAAACATGAGAAGAAAACCAAACTGAAATGGAAGACTAGGTAACATCTGGGTAGTAGGATTAAAAGCCATTACTCTTCTACAATTATACACTAAAGGCAGTGCTAAGTGGGTGGCTAAGTGGATGCTCAATATGAGCAAATTGCAAGTTAGACTGTTTACGATTACAGTATCAGTTTAGATACAATTCACAGTGCAGCTGATGCCTGAAGAAAGAGTGAGACGTAAACTGTTTTTGGGGAATTCAAAGCTTTGCAGCATCCACATGGAGACATCAAAAACAAACTGCTGACTGTGCAGCAAGCTAAGTTTGTCCGCGAAGTTGCTTTGTTAACATGAACCTTAACACCTTGCATCTGGTAATGCAGACGCAGCAGAAAACCAAATGTCTCTGGCCCCCGTTAATTGCGGCCAATGCCACATCTTAGTGGGTGCCACAAGCAAAGTCTGGTGAAACGTATCATAAAAGAGTGTGAAAATTCAAGAAGCAAGCACCCTGATCTGTCTGTCAGGTATCATTAATGGTGCACTTACTGTAACAGCGGAGTGTACTGACACTGCATGGTTAAGCTCCTCTCCCCTGGGGTGACACTGAGAAAATGTTGACGCTCTAATAAGAGGTTTGAGATGATCTGGACTGTGATTTAAATGAAAAGAAAAGAAAAAGAAACGTTTCCAGATACTGTGGGCTAATATGCGAAGCTGTGTGCCAAAAGGTCACGTGCTAGCTCTGCTGCATGCTAATTGGCATGGAGGTTTTACAAAGTATAGAGCAGGAGACTGTGTGATAGCAGTTAGCAGTTTTAGAAACACATTTTTAACAGAATTTGTGTGTGTGTGTGTGTGTGTGTATATGAATATTTCATTCCTTGGCATGTCTTCCTTCGCAAGAGCAGCAGATGGCCCGTCTCTTGCCTTGGAAATGTGCACTTGTACATTTAATTAAGCCGCATCTGGAGTGCCTGAAACTTTCTCCCAGACTCAGTCTTCTCTCTTTGAAAAAGTTCTCCTTCAAGCATCATTCCGACTTGTGCCCCTTTAAGCCATGCATTCATCCCGGTGAACAAGCTCAGTAATTCCACAATCAGAAAAGCAAATACCATAATTCACCAATCGATAAGCAATAATGCTGTTGGACCTTGCTAAAGGTTATCAGAGTAGGTGAGGCTGACCCAGGGGAGGGAGATTTCCGGCTCGTTTACATCTGTCCCCGATGAAGATTGATCTCGGTTTTTATAATATCTCTTCGCACCGTATAGGCTCGTTCATATCAGGTAAAGTCAACATGTCTGCCAGTAATTGCGCATCACCCTGGAAAGGAATATTGCATGCGCGCTGTGTGTATTACCGGCGCTAAGCACACAAATGGGCTGCAATAACAGGGCATGCTGTATGCTTCATTCTGTTTACTAGAGTTCCACTGTGAGCTCAAGGAATTAAAAATATTTCCTGTGGACTTTCCCGCGTAATCTGCGTGTTAACATGGTTGAAAAAAGCTTATCACTTATTGCTATTGTTGTGTATTCATTTATACCGTAGCACTGTTGAGCCCTGGATTCTGATTGGTCCAATGCTGTTTCATTTTCTATAAGAGTCAAATACCAGGTTTATCTTCACATGTCTGTCCTAACATGCTGTCCGACTCACATGGTCTTGTATGGGAAGATTCTTCATACAATATAACCCGAATCCTGGAAAAGTTGGGATGATTTTTAAATATCAATAAAATTAAAACTAAAAGACTTTCAAATCACATTAATCACCTTAGAACATAGAGAACATAATGTTTTAACAGAGACATTTTAAACTTTTATTCACTAAATGAGCTCATTTCAAACTGATGCCTGCTACAGGACTAAAGATTTGACGGGAGCAACAAAGGGCTGGAAAAGCAAGACATTTTTTAAAGATTCAGCATAATTAATTGACATCAGGTCTTTAACATTATTAAATGTTATTAATAGCTATAAGAGATGTTTTAGAGAGGCAGAGGTTCTCAGAATTGGCAGAGCCACTCCAAAAAATAATAAAAAATTGAGGAATACTCAATAAAAAAGTGTTTCTCAGCATCAAATTAGAAAGGATTTGCCAATCTCATCATTTAACGTGCATAACATAAACAAAAGATTCAGAGAAACTGGAGAAATCTCTGTGCATAAGGATCAAGGTCGAAGACCTTTGTCGGATGCCCGTGGTCTTAGGGCCTTCAGACAACACTGCAACATTCATCTGCATGATTGTATCATTGATGAAATGGGCCCAGGAATACCTCCAGAAACCACTGTCGGTAAACACAAGCTGCCATGCCATCTGCAGATGCCAAGTGAAGCTCTATCATGTTAAAAGAAAGCCATATGTGAACATGGTCCAGAGGCATTGTTGTGTTTTGTGGGCCAATGACTGTTTTAAAGTGGAAAAGTGTTCTATGATCAGGCCAAATTTGATATTCTTCTTGGAAATCACGGAGGCCATGTCCTCAGGGATAAAGAGGAGGGGAGCCTTTCAACACGTTATCAGCGTTCAGTTCAAAAGCCACCATCCCTGATGGTATGGTGTGTATATGGTACGTGCAGCTTGTTATTCCATACCTTATTTGGAAGGCACTATGAATGCTGAAAGGCATATAAAGGTTTGAAGGCCTTGTGTATTTCAGCAGGATAATGCAAAACCACATACAGTACTGCAGCTATTACACAGCATGGCTTCATAGTGGAAGTGTCCGGGTGCTGAATTGGCCTGCCTGCAGTCCCATAGAGAATATTTGGTGCATCATTAAATGAAAAATACGTCAAAGATGACCATAAGCTCTTCAGCAGCTAGAAACCTATATCAAACAAAAATTGGACAAAATTCCAACAATAAACTCTAGAAACACAATCTCAATGATCAGATGTCTTCAAACTGTTTTGAAAAGAAGAGGAGATGCTACACCATGAACCTGTCCCAACTCAGGCGAGCGCTGCGAGCCCCTACCCAATCTCTATGACGGGGTGCATGGTTCGCCACACTCTCCTTCTGTCTCATGCTTCGTGGGAACCAGACCTGGTCGGTCCATCAAGGAGGAATCATTGTCCTTGATGCCCGTAAGATGAAGCCACAGATGTCTCTCTGTAGATACCATGGCCGCCATAGAGCGGCCGTCTGCTTGGTTTCGCGGAGGGACAGATCTGTGGCTCGGCGTAATTCTAAAAATGCCTGTAAAACCGCCATGGTGTGCAGAGCAGCACCAGCCTGACCCGCTGCCTGAAAAGCTTTCCCCACCAACGAAGATGTTAGCCTACATGGCTTGGTGTGAAGTGTGGGCTTTTTCAGGGAGGATAGCCTGCAAAGCGTCTCTTCTATCTGGGGCATCATCATATAACCCCGCCCCTTCGCATCCACAACATTAGAATAAATCGATGTCGATGACACAAAGACACGGGGTGAATAGGGCATCTTCCCTGAACGATTTACCTCGTCGTGGAGGTCGCTAAAAAAGGGGAAAAAGCGTTGTTAAGGCCCCGTCCCCTGGCCACCTGAAAGAAACTTGCCGTCTAATTTTGAGCGCTTGGGGGACTCCTGCTCCTGCGGCCAATCGAGGTGTTAGCGTTCGACCGCACGTTACCATCTCTAATAACTCCTGATACGCTCACTCATCACTAGAGGAGTGCTCTGAAGTGACAGTTTCCAACTCCGCCTCAGTGAGAGAGGATGTTTCTTCCGCCCCTTCACAAGAAGCGAAGAGAGCAAGAGAAAAGGAGGATTCCATCTCATGTGCTTCCGCCAGATCAGCACGCGAACCCCAGGAATGCGCCGCGGCTCTCGGTTTTGTTTAAAAGCAGGAGATCCAAGCGCGAAGGACTTTAATAGGGAGGAGATCACAATGCTCACATCCTCCCTCAACCTCAAGGATAGTGTGAAACACTCAAAACAGAAAGCGTGGAGATCGCCTTGGCGAGATATCTTTCACACGGAGGCACGCATCTCCGGTCTAACTCTGCCATCTTTTCTAGTGAGTAGTGTAACGCTTTCTATTTTAGTTTTAGAAAGTGCTTTGCACACAAGCGCACACACAGTGCGGTTTGAAGACAAAAAGACCTTAGGATGTTTCCGGTTCAGTCCTTTTTATAACCTGCAGGTGCACCTCATCAGATGACGTCACCTGACCGAGGTTATATAAGCCAAAGTTTGGCGTGTTTGACACACACATGCTTCACAACCGGTGGAACAAAGCGACGTTCCAATAGCGTTTTCACGCAGCATCGAGTGTAGCTTTTGAAAGGGAACAGCAATTATTCCTACAACCAGGAACACAAAAAAAGAGGTGCCCAAGCATCCATACTTGTGGAATCAAAAGACAATGTTTACCAAAACTAATACAACAGCGCACTTCTTAAAGGTCAGATAAGGTTTTGGTCATGAGGATTGCTAATTAATAGTATTGCTTTTTGGTAGACCAAACTATTCAAAATATTGTAGTGAATGTATCATGTTTAAGTAAATCCTCTAGGTTTATGCTGTTCTTATTCTTATTGGCTGTTGTTACGTCATTATTAGAGTATGCGCAATGCCATGCTGGGTTTTTAGTAGTTTTAATCCTCTAGGTTTATGCTGTTCTTATTCTTATTGGCTGTTGTTACGTCATTATTAGAGTATGCGCAATGCCATGCTGGGTTTTAGTAGTTTTTAGTAGAGGTTGCTCGCATGCTCATCGCACGGTCGGAAAAGTTGCCGTCCTGTGATGGAGCAAGAGCACCGTCCATAGAAGTTGTATTTGTTGTGTGCCAGTTATACTGTTGGTGAGTGCACTGTATCGATACACTGTTTAAAAGTGCAGTAAACTCTACAGAAAACGTCTTTTTTTGTCGTGCATCATTCCGCCCGCGTTTCCACACTGACTAAACTGCACGCACGACAATATCTTAGAGTTGTCCATATATTGTTTAAAAAAAAAAAAAAAAAAAAAAAAAATATATATATATATATATATATATTTTTTTACCTAAGTATGTATCAATTAAAATGTAGCATCTGTTTTTTTTTGGGAGGCTGCTGCAACTTGTCAAGTAGAAACTTTTTGAAGTGTCCATATGCTTTTTGTTTTTCAGAAGAAAGCATGAAATCACCCATATGCTTGTCTTGATTTTGGGCTTCATTACAAACATTTGATTTGGAAACACAGAACATGATAACTGGATTGTAATAGAGAAGGTTTAAAGAAGGTGATAGTGTGACAGTAGTGAAATTTTTTTGAAATTTCTTTTTTCAATCTTTTCAATCTGCGCTCAGTACTACAGAAAGTAGTACACACACACACACACACACACACACAAGGGCGCCTTCATGTCTGTGTTACCTTTGGGCTTCTCCTGGTTAGTTAAGCTGTCAGAGTGAATCCCTGCTTGCAAAATGTACATTGTCTTCAACCATTATGATACAATAAATGACTTAATAATCTGTTTCTCTCTCTCTCTCTTTTATTCTCTCACACATACAAACAGCTCCCAAGATGCATGCAGTTTGAAAAAGCTTTTCATAGCTTTTCAACAGGATTGAAGACTGGGCCATTCATGTTTTTGGTTGGAACAATTCCAGTGTATCTTGAGCAGTATGATTGGAGTTGTTGTAAGATGAACCTTCAACCCAGTCTTAAGTCTTTTTGTAAATTGGAATGGATTTTTTTGTTCTAGGATTGGCCTGGTTTCAAAATGCCATCACCCCTGACCAGTTTAGCAGTCCCTGATGATAAAGAGCATCAACACGACATGATTCGACCACCACCGTGCTTCACTGGTTTTCAGGGTGGTGAACCGATTTGGGGCTGTGCTAAACTTCATGATTTGTGCCAAGGCAAAACGTTGCAATTTTGATTATTTAAAACTCCAAGAAGAATCCAGAGAAGGCAGACAAATCTGAGTTACAGATTTATAGGACTACACATTATGGAAAAGGTCAGTGAGGGTAGAAACATATTATGAAAATGTATCAAAACAATGTAGATGAATTTTGGTTAAGATATGGAAATATATGCAAAAGGAAGCAAAGGATAAATGAGAAATGTCTGGAGACTTGGCCAGCACTGCAGACACTGGTTAATAATGAATATAGGGAAAAAAGGTCACTATGGGTGTGTTCAAGAGGCTCAGTTTTAGACATTATAAAACATTAAAAAATTTATTTCATTTTTAGTAAATATCTCTCCATTGGAGCGTTATTCCACATAATAAAATGTGGTTAAAAATGCTGCTGGTTGAAAATAATGAGCAGCTTAGATCTTAGTCAATTTTAGTACAAATTCAAATGGGATTTATTGACGCATAACCCCAAAACCAATGAGTAATGCAAAAGTGCTATTCTAAAAAAAATAGTATTGAAATATACATCAGAAACAGGACATTTTGAATAAATAACTAGAGGAAGACAAAAAAAAAAAGTCCTCAATCCTCAAAAGCCAGAAGACTTCAATGGTGTCTTATAGAATGGATGACGGAGGTGTCTTTTGATTTGTCTCGGCTCCGTGAGACTGGAAGTCTGTCCTCATGTCTGAAAGTCTTAAATTTGAGCCATCGTGAATCCACAGACATCACCTTCATTATCACCCGCTCCTTAGGAAAGCAATAAATTATTCACGATTTTCATAAATAAACCCTTTTTCATGTTTTTTTAGGGTTTTATTAAATCATTTATAATTCCATGTACTTGACATGTTGCGTTGCCTTGCGTCTCCTAGGTTTTAATTAGGATCCTCTTCAGCAGCACCTCGAGAGACGGAGGATTTCCATTTCAAATAAAGATACCATGATTTCCAGTTCGTCCAGACTGTTTTCAAACAGCTATATATAGAAAACTTGTTTGAAAAAACAGTGTTATTGTTAATAAACATTTAACATTATATGGATTTAAAGTCAGTGTAGTTAATATTGACCAGTTTTACAGGAATATAGTTATTAATCCTATTTATTCTATTCACTCAAAACATAATGAGAGTAAAAAAACAACAAGGATGAGATGTTCTTGAGGAATCTGTTTGATGGCGATTACACTTGAACAGACAAAATGCGTGCAATGTTGCGTAAACCTTTACATTTTTAATGTTATTCGTTGTTAATATTTGATGCAGCTGCCTCTAGGTTTATCTGAGAAATCGCCACTCGTAGTGAAGCTTTGAGGACTAAATGTTACTTACCTGAGCTAACAATGGCTCGAAGCGATCAATAAAGATAAACGCAAAAACATTATTTTTAATTACCCTATTAGAGGTGGAGAAAAATCCATTCAGTTACACATTTTTATTATTTCAAGTGGCACTTCATGTATCGCCACATTGACTCAAAAATCTATATATTTTTTAAAATTATTATTATTATTTTTTTTATTTGCCTGGTTAAATGTTTTTTTTTTTCAAATATTAATATTAAAAAAATTAATACAAATTGCACACTCTACGATTTTCTTCAGTGACCATCAGAGTGAATCTGTCAATGTGGACTGCTGCAATGAGCCTGAAATATTGCACGAGCTACAATAAATTAATTCATTTACTTCATATTTTTTTGCTTACTTGAAAAATGCAGTCTTTTGTATTTTTGTGGGTGTAATTAAGTTTGTCATCAAGTTTCCACATTTTTTCAACTCACTCAAACTAATCTTTAAAATCCTGTTAAATCCGGGTCTGAGCGTGTGTGTCAGTTTTAATCCTGCCAAATAGCTGGGAAAAGTCAATTAGTTTACAACTTTGACTAGTAATTATTGTGCAATCAAATAATATACAGTATGACTCATGTATGGCAATAATGTAGTTGGAGGTTTTACGGTTAGCATTCTTTTCTCTCTAAAAATTGCTATGTACCGCTAATTAGATGATTAGCAGTCGAGCTAGGTACTAAACGCACTTCAAAAGTGCATAATGTTTTCTTATTCAGCAGCACCTAATTTATGCTTCCCATCACCTGTGTTCCCTTTCTAAAATACATCTTGTTAGAATTCTGCATGGGGGTATAAATTTTTTATGAGTGTTTATCTATGTTCAACAAATTTCTTTTTTTTTTTTTTTGATGATTGTGCAGCACTGTCCTTCCTTAAACCTCTAAACAGATAAATAAATGTTTTCATTTCATTACAATGTTTTTTTATTATTATTATTATCACTCTGTAATGTCCCAGGGGTCATAGAATTTTATGAAGCCTGTGCAAAGTAGTATAACTTTTTATTTTTATTTTTATTTTATTTCAAGTCTGATGATGAGATGCTTTTCATGACGCACAGGTTGTTTTGAAGGTCGTTTTCTCCTAGAAATGAAACACAGCCACATAAAGGCAGAAGTGGGAGCAGAGTCAGTGGCACACCGGCAAAGATGAAATAAAATGTATAAATTGCCACCATCTTCCTAGACACAACTTACTGTCAGCGAGAGAAAGAGGTGATACATGAGAGCAGTCACACTGTTGACGAGAGAGCCTGAGGAAAGTCGCTTGTCTGCAGGCTTTGAATTAAAAAAGCTACCCCCAGTCACCACGCGCAAACCCACTCACGCCGATGGCTGAAATCCCTGCGCACGCCTGCAATTATTCCTTCCCGAAGGCTGTTTTTCCTTGGACTTGACCCACAGGGTGCAATCACAGTAAACACTCGTGCTGTCGCTCCCAGGGTCTATTTGCAAAGTAGATACTCCTGCATGGTAAGACTCAGCAGCAGAAAGGTAGCGAGGTACTTTTTTTTTCATATAACTTGGATATTTCTTGATTTCATCTTGAAAGCTGCAAAGGAGACCTCCATGCCCCAGACTGCTTTCTCAAAGATGTGATGCAATTCCATTGTAAGTCATAGTGGAGCTTCCAAAGGACTATGAGATAGAGATGGAATTTAACCGTTGTTTCAACATCAGAACAAAGGCATTAGGCTGGTATAACGTTATACTTTATAGGAAATTTCTACCCATTCATATATTTTATTAAGTTAGTGATTGTTGTAGGTGGCACGGTGGTGTAGTGGTTAGCACTGTCGCCTTGCACTGCCAGGGTCGATTCCCGTCTCAGTGTGCATGGAGTTTGCATGTTCTCCCCGTGCTTGGTGGGTTTCCTCCCACAGTCCAAAGACATGTAGGTTAGGCTAATTGGCGTTCCCAAAATTGCCTGTAGTGTGTGAATGAGTGAGTGTATGTATGTGTGTGTCTGTGCCCTGCAATGGATTGGCAGCCTGTCCAGGCTGTACCCTGCCATGTGCCCTAAGTCTCCTGGGATAGGCTCCAGATGATGATGAGAGTGATTGTTGTGCGAACATGCCAGCCACTGTATTTTTGTGGGTTGAAGTTAGCTATTATGTGCTGTGTTGATGTAATACAAGGAATAGGTTCATGTTCATTTGACCCTGAAACAAACAAGTCAGAGCTTCTTTTCTCACTCACCATTTTCCAGAAATGTTAGATTCAACGTTCCCGAATGCAAAACAGCTACCGTGTGTGACGCGGTTGCACTGCGTTAAACTCATCTCATTTTGATTGACCCTTTGGTATATGATCTATTCAAGGCAGAGTGTACAGATGGTTAGATGTGAGCGATTGACAGAAATAAAACTAAAGCATTATGTCATGGTTTCCCCTCATTTTGTCAGGGTTTCCAGGATGATGCACCTGTGTTCACTTCATTTGCCTACTTGCCTTTGGGAACACTGTGCTCACCACTGGCTTTAGGAATGTCATGCTTGCCCCACTGCACGGCTTTCATAACACCCTTTCCTAGTCAAGCTTTCACCAAAGGCCCACTAGGTGTCCTGTCCTATCTATAGTTCTAGCTCAGTTCCAGGGAAGGCTCACAATTAGGCGTCTCCTGTCCTAAACCTGAGCCCAAGTCAAGTCTTGGACTGGTGACCATGCCGAGTTACAGCAAGCCGCACTTAGCCTCAGCATCCATGCTCTGTCCGAGCTCCTATTACGAGCTCAGTCACAGCCTATGCCAGCATTTATACAAGGAATATCAGTCTGGGAAAGACTTTCATCATCTCTAAGCACAACATGAGTAAAGCTTGCAGGAGAGTGAACAGCAGGAAGGCAGCACAACCAGACAGGATCTCAGGTCAGGTCCTTCGAGTCTGCTCTGACCAGCCAGCACCACATTCTTTAAACAGTCTATTATTGTTCCTAACCTGAAGAAAAGTCAACCTGCCTGCCTCAGTAGCCCCAACACTAGTTATGTGTTCTCATACCATCAAAACCACTTAAACCTACTTAGACCCCAGAAATGGAAATGAGACTTATTAGGTCTCTAAGTTAGCTAGTTAGTTTTTTGTTAATTTATGTTGTTAAATTTATGTTGTCATGTCAATCTGTCTTGTCTCAGCAAGCCAGCTAATTAGGCTTCTTAGTTAGCTAGTTTAGTTTTTCTGTTCATTTATGTTATAAATTTATGACTCTATATGGTTGAAGTGATAATAAAGCTTACTTGACTTGACTTGACTTATGTTAAAAAACTGATTGTCGTTAATAATTCAATATGTAAAACTATAATTCCCTCCATACTTACATACTGTAGGAGCAGTACTGGTTCAGTGTGTTAATTCTTTAAGTTATTGATCGGGAGGTCGTCAAGGACCTTAACCGTGACTGCTTCAGGGGCGCTGTATCATGCCTGACCCTGCGTTTGAACCCAGCCTACTAACAAAAAAAAAGGCTGAACGTAAACTACTTACCACCAAGCTGGAGAAATGTTACTATGGTACTGTACAGTATAGTACATACCATAATACACCATAGTATTACCTTGGCACTTCAGATATTATCATGGTAGGCACCACAGGATTTTACAGAGTAGGTACAGTACTATGGGTACCATGGCAGTACTAGGGCAGCTACCACTGTACTGTGATTAGAGGGGTTAAGGGGAGCTTCTATGAAAAGCTGAAAAAAAAAAAAAATTCTGCAAACTACCCTGCTTTAGTGCAGAAAGGCCTGAAAGCGATTACTAACTACACTGCTGCTGTAGATTAAACTCCCATTTCACACCATCCTGACCATCTCTCAACACAACAATTAACACCTCCAGCAAGTCCCCACAGTGGTTACCAAAGTTCAGCAAGACTAGAATATCATATACAGTATTTTAACACACATTATGATATTTTAAACAGGGGTAAGTCAGGGGTTAAAGGCGTTGGACTACCGATCAGAAGATCTCACGTTCCTCCACTGTTGTGCCCTTGAGCAAGGTCCTTCATCCTCAACTGCTGAGATGTACAGTATAATGAGACATAATATAAGTTGCTATGGATAAGGGCACCAAAATAGAGTAAAGAATGTAAAAAAGTATTTAATTAATGTTACATACATACTGTACAATTGTACCATACTACAGTATATACTATATTACTCTGGTTTCCTTCCACAGTTCATAGACATGCAGTGTGTGTTGTCTGTGTGTGTGTTGCACCTCACCTTAGGCTCCAAACCTCCTGCAACCGTGCAAGCAGTATAGCGAGCGAGTGAGTGCGTGAGTACTGTATATATAATGATGACATACAGTACTAGTGATCTGGATGAGGTTAGTTTAAAAGCCAACTAGGAAAAGGGTTACTTTTAGCTTTCAGGTAATTTTGGATAAAAGTGTCAACCGAATGAATATACTGTACTGTACAGTACATCATCATAACTGAAGGTTAAAAAAAAAATTCGACTCTCTGATGCTGTCCTCTATGTCCTTTCATTTAATTGATTAGTTCTTTTTTAGATAGTTTGTCCCTTGTGTATCTGTTCTTTCAATCATCTCAACCTGATCATTCCAACTTCAATGCCCGCAGCTGTTCAAGCCATGTCTGATTGTGAGCACTGACCTGTTCAAGTCGAGCACAGGCTGACCCACAACAACAGCACAAAAAAGGCCCAATTTCGTCTCCAATACGCTGCTGATTAATTCCTACTGTGCTTACTGCTGGACCCAAGTGAAAGTCAGTGAGCCCTGCTGCTACATTAGGGCCGTCTGAATGAATGATGCTTTTTATGGATTTTTCGTTTTATGATAACTTTGGGATGAGGGGCATTTATTTCTGTTGCCACGGACCCTGTTAGCAGGAAGGGTTACTGCAAATCAATACAAAGTGCTCCTGAATGAAACATCTATCCTGATAGAAATGGTATTAATATTGCTTCAAAAGTAGCAGCTTATTTACAGGGACGTACAATAGATGCTTCATATACGTAAATTGTGTAATTATAGGCTGGTTGGTGTTTCCAGATTGGCCGTAGTGTATGTTTGGGTGTGTGAGTGTGTCATGGCCAGCGTCATAAGCCATGACAAAAGAGGAGGAGAAACGACTGTTTAATTGAACCCTCGACCCTGGAGAGGCGAGATTATAAGCACTTTATTATAAGCACTACGCCACCTTGTGGCGCACAATAATAAAAAACCGGGACAGCACTTGAGTCAGTCATGTTTAACCTATAAAGGTGTGTTATACCCATTATTATATTTATAGATCAACCTTACAAGTGTGAAGAAACAGTGACATCATGTGTTACAGTGAAGGAAAGGCAAGATTTCTAGCAGGTCCTTACTGTATTTATGCTTTCAATTCCATTCAATGTTACTTGATGATCATCATCGCAAAGCAGCTTTACAGAATCAAAAGAAAAACATGAAAATTATTATAAAATATGGGAGAAAATATGTACGTATTAAAATGATCATTTGGATCAATCGTATTGATTAATCAACAAAAGAAGCGAGTTATAACTGAAAAGCTCTCGACCTACTATCCTTGTGTGTAGTGGACTTTTTCATAACCTACAGCAATAACTAACCAGTTTAAAGTCTAAAGATTGAGCTCTTATGTGCTGTAATTACCTGCATAAAATGGTTGCTGTTTCACTGGTAGGTAGTCAGGAAGTACACTGCATCATACCATGTCAATTTAAAAATCGAACTAACCTCCACTGGTGCTTTTGTGTGGGACGGATGTCTGGATATTTGCCGCAATTGGAAAATAAGCAGCAATGAGGCAAATATAAAATATTTGCTCAGGCTCATAATGTCAGTGAATCACAGATGAATGTTAAGCATTCGACTAATAATATTTTTCAGTTAAAGTCCTGTTACTACTCATATAAAGATTCTGAAGCTGAGTATCTTGAGAATGTCATGACTTTAAAGGAAAACAATTTTAAAGTCCCAAAATTAGACTTGATAGATTTCGCTTCACCAGTAAACACTGTTGACTGGTAAATAACAAGAAAAGCATTAAAACCACACATATGTAGTTTAATGTGACATAATTTTTTCTTTTAATTGTTTTTTGTAGAGCACTGATGCACAGTCATGTTGGGACTGGTGTGGTGTTGTTTCTCAGTCATCGGGCTCGGCCCCTTACATTCGGTGAAATATGAATGATCTCAATATGTATATAACCGGCTTTTACCTGAAAGCTCTGTAAAGGATGTATCCACTCATCATCTATACCACTTTATCCTGCATTCAGGGTCACAGGGGGCCTGAAGCCAATCCTAGGAGACTTAGGGCACAAGGCAGGGGTACACCCTGGACAGGGTGCCAATGCATCGCAGGGCACACACACACATACACACTCTCACACACTCTATGACCAATTTGGGAATGCCAATTAACCTAACCTACATGTCTTTGGACTGTGGGAGGAAACCGGAGGAAACCCACCAAGCACGAGGAGAGAACATGCAAACTCCATGCACACAGAGACAGGAATTGAACCCGAACCCTGGAGGTGCAAGGCAACAGTGCTAACCACTATACCTCCGAGCTGCATCAAAGGAGGTGTTTATTAATCGTAATTTTTACCTCTGACATTAGTGCAGCTACAAATTAGGACAGCATGCACGCCTTCTAACGTGTAATTGTTTCTACGAGGGGTGTTCAAGTCAAACTGGGAACTTTTGATAACAGTGCTGAATAACATAACACAGTGATGAGAGTAAAAACTGCCTTTATTTCTCTACATAATCCCCTGCTACAATGATGCACGTTTCCCAGTGCTTCACTATTGTGCTTACATACCAAACATGTGGAAATGGCTTATAGCAAGGCCAGGACTGTACGGGGGATGTGGCAATAACAACAGGCTGAGATCCTGTAATATGTAAATTGTGTTCACAAATGATGTGTGTACCACAGACAGATGCATCTTTTTATCAAGTTTGACTAGAACAATATCAGCTTATGCAGGGATTTGCATGGGGAACCCTCCACATAACTTCTGTCTAATAATAAACCTATTAAATAAAAATCTGTGGTTCTTAAAATAATGGAAAAAAAAAACATGTATACTCACTCATATGGTAAGGTTGTTAGGACGTGTTGAAAATGTGAACATTTATACTGAGAGTTTAGAGTGTCAGCGCTTCAGGAAATCACACTTTAGTAACATACTTAGATTTTTTGACTTATTCGAATGAAAAAGTGAGGGAACAACAATTTATAGGGATAAAACCAAAAGGGATAACTGGAAATTAGGATGTTTCATTACATTAAACTATTTATTTATATTGTAATTGTTGTCAAAACACAGTGGCCCATGATGTTAGAGGAAAATACTGAAATATTCTGCTCCACTTTGCGTTGCGCCACATCACAGCGCCCTCTTGTGGATAATCTTCTATAACAGCATGACATACCTTTTTTTTTTTTAAAGTAAATAACCATGGCATAGAATAAGAAAAAAATCCATCAGATTTTAAGAAGAAGAAGAAGACTGTCTTTGTCACAGATACATTATACATTACACTCATCTTCTATACCATCTTATCCAGTATTCATGGTCGTGGGGGATTCTGAAGATTATCCTAGGAGGCTTAGGGCACGAGGGGTGGGAACACCCTGGACAGGGTGCCAATCCATCACAGGGCTCACACACACATACACACACTCATTCACACACTACGGGCAATTTGGGAACCAGATACATTACAGCACAATGAAATTCTTTTCTACATGAATCTCAGCTTCTTAGGTTGCTGTGGTCAGAGTGCAGGGTCCGGGACTTGTCCAAGGGCTGAACAATCTGATTGGTCAAAAGGTGTGCAATAGATTTGTAGGATAGCATGGCTCGGACATTATCATCAAAAAACAATAGATTCATTAATGTATAAATTTGTGGCATCTGTGCACATGATAGGACTAATGATAACAACAACCAGATTTTGGACAGTGTCTTGTTAACAATGTAAGATGCATAATTGTTGATGTGCCATTTTTGTTAAGAGAACTTTATTTAATGTTTTTGAAAGATAATATTCTCTGCAGAAGTAAAACTTTACAAAAACAAATATATACAAATAAACAAAAATTAGGCTGGAATATTAATAATTATAGCATTGATATTAATAAAATAAACTAAAGTAATGATTACCAAATCACTGCCAAATAAGCAGACTGATGCACTCCAGACCCTGCTGTTAGAATATAATGTAATTAAGACACAACACTTAGAGGCTACACCACATCACACTGACCAATGTGCATTTTTCCCCTTTTTGCACAACAGTACGACCCCATATGTCATTCTTTACATATGCTGTGGAAATACACTCACTCACTCATCGTCTATACCACTTTATCCTGTATACAGTGTTGCGGGGGGCATGGAGCCTATCCCAGGAGACTTAGGGTATGAGGCGGGGTACACCCTGGACGGGGTGCCGATCCATTGCAGGCCACAAACAAACATGCACACACTATGAGCAATATTGGAAAGCTAAATAGTCATGACTTTGGACTATGGATGGAAACCAAAAGCATACCACCAAGCACAGAGAGAACGCGGGAATTGAACACGGACCCTGGAGGTGCGAACCACTAAACCACTGTGCCGCCTACCTGAAATACAGTTTTAATTAAACTCATCAGTTACATTCACATGGACTCATTAAAAAACACACATTTTATACTATTATAAGATGTATAATAGCCTATTATGTGACTGTTAAGAGAATTATGGGATTATGTAATTTCATGAAGAACAAAAACCGTTGTTGTCGTTTTTTCAGCTGCTTCGATCAAGAGGTCGCCACAGCGGACCATCCGATCCCTACACAACTTGGCACAGGTTTTTTTGCTTCCGGATGCCCTTCTGGACTGGCACTGCATCTGGTTTGGCCATCAGGTCGGAATTAAATGCGTGGCACCAATGCTTCATGAAGAGCAAAAAATGTAAAAGTAAATAATTAATGTTAATGTTTCACAGTTTCAGTCTACTGTCTTCCTTTTTGTAACTAAAGCAATTCCACGTTTAAGCCCAATGATGTTCAAATGAAGTCCTGAAGTTTCCAGTACAGTTTGGTGATTTTTTTTTGTTTGTTTGCTTGTTGCTCGAACACAGCTGATTAACCTGTTAATTTCCTGGTTTAGTAGATGTATTTTAATTAACCCTGTGCTGGACACGCTGGCCCTCCAGAGCCGGATTTTAACATCCCTGTTTAAAACCAACGGCGTTGTGTGCCATTGCGCATGCGCAGGACTTGCAGGTTCATTAGTTGCCGTTAAACAGATTTACATCAGACGGCGAGAGAAAAATGTCCAGCAAAACAATTATTCATTATAAATGTGGTATAGGAATACTTTATTTTCTTTACAAACACGGTATTTTGTATTTTAACAAGTCAACTTAAATGATAACACTTCCATTTTTTGAAAAAAAAAAAAAAAAAACCGATGCGAATTGAAGACTAGCTAGTTAAATTAGCAGGATTTAAAATTTATTTAAAAAAAGTTCTGTCTCGCGACACGATGGTAACAAACTTACAGCGGTGCTAAAACATTTGAAATTAGCTACACATGCTAAAAGAGAACACGAAATTGTTGTCGATATTCTATTTTTAAGTTTTGTTTACTCACACAAAAACTACTTTATTAACAAGGTTATTTAGTTCAGCAGGCGTGGTGGTGCTAGGCGAAGAGATGCAGGCGCCAAACGGCGGTCCGCGCAGAAAACTCAACCGAAACGCTTTCAAGGTGGAGCAGCAGGGCCCGGTGCCGAAGCGCCGCCGCGTTTCCGTTTCGCCCTCGGGGTCGGAGTGCATCGATCCCGTCGCTAACGTGCACGCGGAACCCTCGACGGCACAGAAACCATCGGGCGCTGCACGACATCACCGCCAAGGAGGCAGCGCGAGTGAACAAGTCGAGCCGAGTCAGAGTACTCCGTGTACATTCAGGGACTGCAATAATAATATTAATGACAATAATGAGAGCGATGACAGTATTAGTGCGTCACGGCGCAAAGAAATCCGCTGTCACTTGCACCTGGCGCTGCGGTGTTGCTTTGAGAAGTCCTCGAGCCGCGCGGACGCCGAGCGGAGCGTCTCGTGCACCGTGTCGCGCTTAGTAAACGGAGACGTGCGCGTGGAGACGTCTAGCTCAACCGGGGACGCGCCCGAGCCCCACCCGGTGTGCGCGGGAAAGTCCGGGGTTAAGCAGGAAGACACACCAGTAAAGGCGGCCGAAAAGAAAGATGGACGAGCTGCTCATCCAAGTAAGAACAGATCAAACTTTTTAAATTTTTTTTTAAATTAACTCTAGCACAATCATACACAGGCAAACTGTTTTGTTTGCTCAAGTGGGACAATCAAGGGGACATTCTGTATTTTTTGCATCCAAACACATTGCATCCAGCATGTGTTTAGCACAATTAAGCACCAAATCAGGGGGAAACAGCAGTGATTTAATGATGAGGTCTAGGAGATCATTGCGTTTGGTGAGTTATGGAAATGTGCACAGCTAGCAAACGTACCTCAGTACTCACTTCACTCAAACTCTAAATCAACAGATTTAGAGTCTGACAGACATTTCAGGTTGAATTGTAACTAAATTAAAGTACATTTAATGACAAATTGTGTGCTCTAGTAAATCATGTGCTATATGTCACATTCTGGTTATGACATATATTAATAATGTCCATACAACAATAGCCATCACTCCACATCTACAAAATACAAACTACAAGAGACATAAGTGAATTTTCTCTGTCTAGTGTGAATGTACAGTAGGGTGAGCCAGTTGCTCTTATTTGTGTTCTGCATCAGTGACTGCAATAGTTTCACCCGTTTCCCTCATAAATAATTCCAAAAATATGTTAGTTAGGGCAGGATGAATATTACCTACTGTATACTGTAGCCTATGTGAATGTATATGCCAACTCTTAGCAAGAATGGCAACCTGTATTGAAAAACAGGATATGTAGGGGAAAAAAAACATTCCTGTAGAGAAAGCAACATATTATATGACGGATTAGTTTTCAGATGGAAATGAATAAACAAAAATAATATAGGTGCCGCGGTTTTGTATGAAAATAGAAAGAGCATATGAACTCTGACATATTCAACACGCTTAGTAAAATTTTCCAGCTGTTACTTATACTGTTTACTTATAAAATTGCACAAATCTGTATCTAACACTACTGGTTATTGAGTTTTCTCACCAAATATTGACTTGTTTTTTTTTATTACTCATCAGTGCTCTTTATAGAAGTTTCTTTTATGTAGAAATATTTTCAAAGCATTTTTGCATATACTTTTTTGTATTTGCCAAAAACGTTTGCACAATACTGTAACCAAAACAGCGGTTAGGTTTTCCTGAGTGTGCTGCAGAATTAATCTTTCTGGTAACTTTGTCACACTTCTTTCTATTTTTATGCAAAACCTTTTTTTTTTTTTTTTTTGGTTTCCAAATGAAAGCGGGTCCTTCATGTAATATGCTGAGTTTTTTACAGACATGCAAATATCCTTCAGTAATGCTATTTGTTTACGAGTAATTTTTAAAAGCAGTGAATGGTTTTGTATATAATAATGCAGACATAATTAATAGTGGTACAACGGATCACAAAATCACGGTTCGGATCACATTATAATTTTTCAGTCACGGATCGTATCATTTTTCGGAACAGCAAAAAAAGCCAGCCACTTTTGTTTTTTAACAAAAAAAAAAAAACCTATGGTTTTAACAAAAATAAAATCAAGAAATAACCAGCCAAATAAATAACATTTTTTAATAAAATATTCAATACTCAGTTGTTACAGTGCAGCATGTAAAAAAACAAAAAAACAAAAAAAAAAGACCTGAAAACAGACCAAATATTATAATGAGAATTTAAGACGAGGATGTCCACATTCCCTGAGGAGAAAGTAGATCTCTTAGCAGTCACTTGCAGTGGAGAACACCCTCTCACTATAGGACCTGAAGTGGCAGGCACAGCAAGGTAGATTATTGCCATCTTTGCAATGTGAGGGTATTTACTCTGGCATGCTGCATTTATTTCATGTGCAAAGCAAGATATCTATGGCCCCAGCCCACCTTCTGTCACTGCATTTACTTGGTTTCTGACCTTATCTGTGATGGCTGTTGCCACAAGCATTGTGCCTCTTTCACTCTGCTACTGCTTCTATCACCGCACTATATTTGTGTTTGTATGATTCTAGGAGAAGGGGCGCTGTCTGTAGCGCAGGATTCGCATCTCCCACTCCGCTGTGATGTAGTGTGCAGTCACCGTCCCATGGAAAAAAACATCCCGATAGATTTGGGAGTCTCTTTAGCTCGCTCTGATTCTGGTGCAAAGGGCTGCTTAAATGCAGCGGTGAGCTTGCTGTGCTTGTTGCGGTTTGTTCTGACAGAACACCAGATTGATGTCACTTCAGATGCGTGGCCATGCTTTATGTGTTGCCGCGTTCACAGTGCCTACACGTTGTGACCGTTTTGTCCACCACTCTTCTTCTGTCATCATTACATGTATATTTTACGGAGAAGCCAAAATGCTCCCATACATGCGATTTGAATTACGCAGGAGGCTTTATAACATGACGCGGGAGGCTTTATAAACTTACTGTTAAATTAAAGCATGAACTATGGGCAGCTTCAAGTACATTTCTGGTGTGAACAGACTCTGTCCAGACAAATCACATTACATACAAAGTGTTGCCACGTGCCTGGGGCAACAATATCTTGCTTACCAGTCTAATTTAGTCACTTGTCAGTGCTTCATGACACCATAATTTTTATTAGTTGATTGGGTTTGTCTCTAATGAACAAGCCGGAAGCAACAGTGGCAATGAAGAAACCTTGAGTGGCTGAGAAGTGCAAAAAAAAAAATCTGAAAACAAAATGAAAAATCCAAAAACAAAATAGCAAAACCGGAAAAGAAAATGAAAAATCTAAATAACAAAAACGAAAGCAAAATGTAAATCTAAAAAAACAAATAAAAAAAACAAAAACATTATAATAAATCCGAAAACACAACAACATATTTCGAAGCAAAATTCCAAATGAGAAAACATAACAATTCAGTCAAACTGGAACAGGTAAGTAGAGTTTGCAAATGAAATTCTTATCGCTAATTGGACGAGACATCTTAAAATGTGCAGCTTAACGGCATTTAAAAGTCTGTGAGGCTGCAGTACTTTCTGTATATTTTGAGTGAGATGTCTCATCCAATCAGCAGTAAGAATCAACAAACCGAAAAAGGTAGGTGTGGTTTGAAAATGAAATTCTTACCACTGATCTTGAGTGGCAGATGTCTTGTCCAATCAGCTGTATGAAAATTTTTAACCCGCTGATATTAAGTCTCGTCCAATCAGCAGTAAGAATTTAATTCGAAGAAGCCATCTATGTGCAGGTGGAAAATCCTTCTTTCAAGAGAGGTCGAGGTCTTCACACAACCTTTCTCCTATTGTTCATGCTGCCCTCTCACTTATCCCAAGGAAAATCAAGACCCCTTCAGACATCTACCAAGAAAACCACACTTAGGGTCTCCCTATACTCTTTCTAGTCATTACACCTTAACTACTCTCTGTAATCTCTCTATTTTTTTCCTAATAGCTCTCTCTTCCCTCTATTCCCTCCGTCTTACAGTATTCTCACCCTCTCCGCTGTTCACGTAAGCCGTTTCAGATAGGGGAGGACACTTTGACCTTGGAGGACATAAATAAGAGGAAATTTCCAACTTGCCTTACTACTTATAACTTACCACTGATGCACCTTGAAGAAGCTACTTGGTTGACATGACTCGATGACTGAGAACCTACACAGACAAACCACACCTACCTTTTTTGGTTTGATGATTCTTACTGCTGATTGGACAAAACATTCGTTACTCAAAATATATATTTTAATGCCGCGAGGCAGCAGTAGTTCTTGTATCTCTCTCCCTCCACCCCCCCCCCTAATTTAATCGTATCCAATTCCTCTCGGTCACTAGGTGTTCATCAACTTCATATTTGGATCCCTTCACCCTCAGACCTATTAGAATGCATGGTAAAAGTATGAAAATGATTATCAAATACCCACATGGCCAAAAGAAGGCATGAATATGGCCTTTTTTAAAAAAAATTTGAATATCGAGCACAATTCCTTAAATAGTTACATCACTCTTATGACAGCTATGTGTATGATGACAGGATATATTGAATCCAACATGTCCTTGGAAGAAAATTATGAAAACATGATCTCTTGTATTTCCTAAGTTACAAACACTCAAAGATAGGAAGGTTTTATTGCGATTCTTATATTCAGCCATTTTCAGAGCCTCAGATATAGAAAACTATGCTAGACACACTCAATTTGWTGAAATTTTTGAAGTCTACACAAAAAGTTAGCCCCRGACACAGAGTTTCAGAACTGTGAACAGCATAGAAGTGGAGTTATTTATGTTGGAATTTGCTCTGAGAGGCTCGTTTGGCAAAATGTAAAAAAATTATTAGAATTTTGAATGGCTGCAGTTTTCAAACTACTTGAGAGTGACACCCAATACTTCAGGTTTCTGCCTACGTTTGGTATAGGAGCACTTGTGAATTTTTTCAGGACAATTTGAGAGGGTCATCTGGAACCCACTGGGAGATTTGAAAAGGAATCAGCCTAATACTTCTTTCAAAGCTATAAGTACTGGAGTGGCTATCACATACCTTGATCTGAATCCTACAGCTCATTTGTCGACTGAACTGAATATTGTGTCTGAGATTACCGTTTTAGCTATTGGTAATGAGATGAGTAAGCTGTGAATGACTACTTAGTTATTCAAGCAGGTCAGTTGCAAACAATCTGCGGCAAACTCAAGTGCCTTAAAGTGTTGTTACATATGGTGAGATTACCTCTTGTGAAATGAAAGTATATACGTTAAACGATCTAACAAAGGAGCTATATGGTAACATCTGTTGATGGGGGGAGGGAAATTGAGATGAAATCTTGGGCATGAAGAGTTGAGGTAAACTGTTTTACCTCAACTATAAATGGGTGCTTGTCAGTATACCTGGACAGCAGTCTCTTGTTTCATGACCAGGTGAACCTGCCCTCCATGGCACCTAAACATACAAATCACCACGACACATTACATTATTGGGAAACATCACACATTTAAGGGCCACTGTAACAGACCACTAGTCTATAACCCCAAAAGGTGCTCTAAATCACTAGTTAACGTATGTTTCCTACAGTAGTAGTACAATTGAATTCAAATAATTATGTTTATAATTAAGTTTTATGTTAAGGGTTGCTGTGAGGTTGGTGGGTGACACATTATTCGTTGACAATGTATGTCTGCATGAAGTCTTTGTCCATTCCCCGATGACACTCTTCTCTTATTTCAGATTTTAATAGAAAAGCTGGGCTGAGGAAACGCATTGGTTCAATCTCAAGACTTGGTTCAGAGAGACAAGTTAAACGGTCCGTTAAAAATGCATGCTGTGCCTTGTGTGGTGATGCAAAATATTCCCCTCCTGCTCGTAAAAAAGTAGCTCATACTCATAAGGCTGGATCAAGGTGCCATAGATGGCCAAGAAGGCTGGAAAAGACCATGGTTCATTCTGTGGCACAGGCTAAGATGACAACCAGACTGATAATTTGGTTCAGGAGGCACCTCAAGGTGAAACTCTGTGACATAGCCCGTGTGTTTGACGTGACCTCACGTGACTTTTCATGCATTTTGCCAGCAGTGCTACTGCAAAAGAGGAAGCACAAAAGTGTGAAATGCTTCAGCAAAGAAATCAGGTCACTGATGCGCCTTGATCTACAAGGCAGTGGGAACTGTGGGAAGTGGATTGGCAACCAATCCTGGGAGGTGTGTACTCCAACAAATAGCTGTGCTTCTCTTTCATCAGGTAATCAAGTTTTGGGATTTTCTGTTGGCGAACGAATATTGGACGTTGCAGAAGATATCGAAGGGTGGTCCGAGTCTTTGGATAAACAGGATTTGAGGATGCCAGGCTGTAAGAGAATGAAATCGTTTTCAATTGAGGGGAATGAATGTGTGACCTTAAAACATGAGGATGGCCAGCAGTGTGTTAAGACTGCTTGTTGTATGGCAGAAGAATCAGTAGTGGACTCTGAAGTTCAGGAGATCAAGGAGTCTGGAGTGCTCCGTGTGCCCCCTTTGTTACTAAGACGTGTTCGCGCCGACAGTGGACTTGTTCCCTCCCAACATGCGGATTTAGCCGACAGCTTCACAAGTAGAGGTAAAGACAAAAGTGAAACTTGTCTGGTGGAGGATGTGTTACATGATGGTTTAGATGAGAGCGTTAACTCTCCTGATAGATTTTCCTGCCAGAGAACTACTGCTTATACAGTGTGGTCCCACTTGTCCTGTGCCCGCACTTACAGGTCTTGGCCCTTTCCCAGACGTGGGCCTCCGTGTGAATTGAAGTCATTGATTTGTACTGGCCCTCGTTGGATTGTAAGCACAAGGACTTCAGAAGACACTAAAAATGTGATCAAAAACATGCAAACAGGTTTCAATGCAAGTCATGAATGCAAAGTGGGGAACTACATAAAAGAAAACCTGCTCGTTTCTGAACCACATGATAGGAGTGCTGTGGTTCAAACTAGCCATGTAAACTCTACGGCACAGATTGACAGTTTGGTAGCCTCTCCAACTCTTGCAGGGCCTGCCGAAGATCATTCGAAGTACCAGAAAAATCAGGGACTATCAGTTAATATTAAGGGGAACTGCTTCAATAAGTCCCTTAATGTGTTCGAGGAGGACCGTTCCAGACCTGGTTGTGTACAAAAAAACAATTCTCAGGCGGTGGATATGTGTTTTCCCAAGGTCACGAACAACAACACACTAAATTTGATTTCGCCTGACTCGATCACTGCTGTAGGCACCAACCCTAGTTTTCTTGAGGAGAATGGCACAAAGGATACAACCTTCCATTTTCCAGATCCCCTTTCAGCCCTTTTTCAAACTTCCAGCCCTGCTTTTCAAACATCTTCATGCCTTGTACATTCCAGAGAAGAACCACAAACTCCTACAGTGAGGGTGCCTTTCAACGTGCAACCACAACACCCTTCCGTAGTGATGGTAGATCTCAAAGAAGAGCAAAAAATATATAATGCTATTAAGAATAGTCATCAATACAGTCTGAATGTTTTGGACCAAACTGATGACCAGAGCAGTAGCAGTTGGGACACCAAAGGAGGTAGTAGTCGGGACGCACCCTTACAATCCATGACAAACAGCGATTCCTTTTCATCTAGTGAGGAAGATATGAGAAGCCAGTCTCCTGCTGAAAGACCAGAGGAAGGTGATACAGAATGTTTGTTGCTACAAGACGAGTTGTGTGAGATTGGCAAAGCTAATGTACGTCCTTCACCTCTCCCTGCCCCAAAGGGCTCTGTGGTTACTGCTGGTGACCTGGATGTTGTGCGAGCTTATGAGGATGATGCCATTGTGCTCGATGTCATTCAAGATGACCCAGATCTTTTTGGAGCTATTGTTATGAGTACAGCAGAAACTTCAGCCTCCAAAGCCACTTCATCCCCAGTTCAAAGCGAAAAGAACAGGCCGACGGACCAGACACCCTGGGTCAGAAAGCCCAACAGGATCGTCTGGGACTTGGAGGCAGAAAGGTGAGTAGGTGTGAGACATGTTTTTTTGCAGGAACATGACTTGTATTTCATGAACTTATTTGGTATTTTAAAGTTCAATCTGTGTGCCCTGCAATGGATTTTCACCACATCCATGTTGTACCTCGCCTCGTGCCCTAAGTCTTCTGGGATAGGCTCCAGGCCCCCCTCGAGACTCTGTAGACAGGATAAAGCGGTATAGACAGTGAGTGAGTGGGTTCAATCTGTATTAAGAGGTTTTTGCGATATCAAGCAGCACGATTTGACATTCCAGGTAGCAAAACTAAGGTAGTCTGATCTACAACTACAGTGTAAATCAGAAACCCTTAAGTCACATTTTGGGAAGGTATTTCATTCCTGGAGACCTGAATTTGTTCCTAAATGAGATCAGTGAAGATTCTAGACTTATTCTTACAGAGGCTTCTGGTCTGCTCTTCTGTGTGTGAAAAGAACACACATGTTAATTGGCCACATTTAATTCTGTCGCATGTTTATCATGGATAACGATTCACTGGCAGATAGAATCTACCAATGCTGAGACGTTCAAGATAGAACATTGATCAGCCATAACTGCCTGATATTGTTTTGGTGTAAACACAATAAAAAAAAGTTTTATGTTCATATGTCTACTGGGTATTATAGTAAATTTTGAATGTTTCTTATTAAGTTCCAGGTACAATGTCCAGACTGCTGCTGATGTCTATGTGGAGAATCATGATGACGGATTTTGCAGAGGTCTGTAATCTTTACACGCTTTCCATAAGTTTCAATAAAACGGTGGTGTACTACTCTAGTCTTGGAGGGTTGAAATCAAGAACAAAGTAGATTTCCCTTCAGAACTCTGGTTGTACACCTCTACAATAAAAGCTTTTTATAGACAAGGGCCAAACATTAAGATGTGTTAAAGACTGGTAGGCTGTAATAGAAAATACCTGTGTCAGAGATTTAGAAATGGATTGTGTATCTTTTTTTAATAACGCAGAGCAGTTTAAAGGCTCCGAAGGTCAGTTAACATTCGGGACAAAGTGGACTCCAGTTAACCCAGTAGTCATGCGAGAACAGGTGAGTTCAGGGTGGAACTGGTGCAGCTCCTACATTGTTCAACCACACTTTTTTCCAATTTTAATTATCAACAGATTACAAATGCAAGTAATGGTGTAAATGTTTCTTTTCAGCTGGATCTGGATTGTAACAACAACCTAGAAAAGAAAGAAAGTACTGACCTAAATGTCATGACCATAAACAATGGGTTGATGCGGCAAGTGGAAAATTCAGGGAACAGTGGTAGGTCCTTAAATTTCTGTGAATAATCACACGCTGTGAGTGTCCGTAGACAAACGCTCCTAAATACTAGTTTTGTTCAGAACTTGGCAAGCCTTTGCTTGGCTTCAGTCTGCAGCATAACACGCTGTTTAAGTAATGCTATCTAATATTTCC
Organism: Clarias batrachus; assembly: GCA_003987875.1. Classification (NCBI taxonomy): domain Eukaryota; kingdom Metazoa; phylum Chordata; class Actinopteri; order Siluriformes; family Clariidae; genus Clarias; species Clarias batrachus. Next base: position 148,942 of record QMIH01000005.1, on the reverse strand, counting down.
CCCACGATATACACCTTGTTCATCTTTCCCAGATATGTAGATGTGTAATATGGTGTTTTAATCTGTGCAGTTCATTGTACCTCTGGGAAAGATTTCAACATTACGAGACCGATCCCGTTTTCAGTGAGTATCCAGTCCATTGAAGGAATAAATATCCCGATAATGTCCCTGGAATCTCTGAAACTTCTGCTCTGTCTCCGTTTTGCCAGTATTGCCCGTACTACTTCAGCGAATGTTACTCATGCATGCGGAATATGTGCACATACCTTCATGTGCCCAGGAAAGAAGATGAAAAGGTGTGTGTTTTAATGAAAGGTTTAATTACATCATGAAGGTCTTAACTAATTGATCTCTGCTCATTCTTGGTTCAGTTTTGCATGGAAGTTGTGCAGAGGTTCTCTCGGGTTAGGGTTCCTCCTATTGTACAGCGAGCAGGTAAGAGACAAGTACTGTTAATGCCTCTATTTATTGTCTACTGTACCCGTAACTTTGAATTGCGCACTCAAGGGTGTTTTAAAAAATGTACAGCGCCATCTGTTGAATTCTTTAATGGAATGAAAATATTTGCTTGTTCCAATTGAAGCAGATTCCAATTCAACAAATCGCTTTAAGCAAAATACAGTGCCATCTGTTGAGTTTTAGGAATTAAACATGATTTTGTTCAAGGTCGATTAAATTTTTTTTTTATTTTTTATTCTTATGTTTTATGCAAATATCCTCAATGTAACAGTACAGACACGCCAACAACAGTTTCATTATATGTATAGATTTTTCGCTGTGTTTTTGTCAGTGTGATAATTGTATCCCAGTGGTGACAAAGAGGTCACCTGTCTTTTATCACCTTCTCACTGTTTCTCTGTGGACCAGTGGAGGTTTTTGTGGCTTACTACAGGACCAATTCTCCTGGTATGAGCTTCAGTCAGAATGTCGTGAACCAGTTGCTGTCGTCGCTGCTCAGTCTGGCACTGCTCAAGAACCTTTTGTCAGTCATCAACACACTCGTCACACACAAGAGAACGGTAAGAATGTGCGAGAGCGCTCTGTAAACGACAAACGTCCTGGTAAGGGAACTAAATCCTGAATTAACAGTCAAGAACGTTGTTCAGATTTGACCAGAGAAACATTATGGCAAGTGTACATTTTAATATTCTGTTTTTGTGTACAAACATCAGTGGCATGTTTTTTAAAGGGCAATATTACTGTATATGCAGTGTCTCTTCCTGAGATTTCTTATTATGCAAATTTCCACTTTTTGTTCTCTTATCGCTGCATTTTTGCAAATCTGAACAAAAGTGTTTGAAATATGGTACAGATTGAGTGTGTTTCTGTGTCTTTTAGCCTCCTCCGGAGTTTGTGATGGCGCTTTATCAACATATTCGGGAAAGAAGAGTCCTAAATTTTGTCCCGGAGCTCATACTCCTCACCTCTAAGGTGATTTGCGCACATAAACATGTCATGTTTTTATTATGATTTAAGCTAACATCCCTGGAAGCTGTGACCAATCAGATGGTAACGTTTTGATTGGCGCCCAAATGTCTGAAAGCTTTAATTTACAAATGAGAAATAAAATCTGCTAACGTATACAGTAGTTGAGGGTTACCGACAAATTGAAGCAAATTTTAAAGTGGGACGTTTTCTTGCATGTTCCTTAACGCACGAGTTCACACTGGATAATATATACTAATGAATACTCCCTCACTCACTCAGCACAGTTTAGAGATTTTAAGGTTCTGAGCCATTCTCGTGGTAAATATGCCATGTAATGGGGTTTCCAGTTTTCCTTCCTCCTCCTGGATCTCCTTCTATCCACTAAGGCAGCAATAAAATCTTGTAAGTCGATGCTCACTCAACCACCTATAACAGTAGTGCTTGAAAACCTTAAGGACAGGACAGTCACATTTATAGATTAGCATTTCGTTTTAACGTCTGTGGGAGCCCCTTCATGCTGGTTAAGGAATCGAACAAAGTTTGCTTTTCAGTTTCATCATAGGCCATTCTATTGGTTTTAGTTTCTTTCTAATCGACATTAAATAATGACCGAATGGAATATGTTGCACATTATGCTTTCCAGTAAATAGAAGTTTAAAATTTGATGCTTTCTCAGATCTTAATTATACTTGTGCACTGCTTTTTAGATTTTTTTTTCACCCCTATAAATAGTAAATAAATAAACAATACTACACAATACAGTAAATACAACATTTTAAATGAAAGATCCCATCAACTCACACACATCTGTGATCAGCGAATGGTGAATGATGATCGATATCGGTGATCAGTCCCAAAATCCCTAATCGGAGTACATCTAATGTGTGTGCTCTCAACATTCTGTTCTCCCTCCCAGGCATTCCTTGCCTCACGGAAAATAAACCACTAAGATGACAGAGATACAGTCATGGTAGGGTTAGCTATACCAAATCCATAAGGTACCCCTCAGTTGCTCCAACTTGTGTTTCTCTAATGCTTCGGCCTTTTGGCTGTCAGGTTCATGTTGAAAAGTTAGCACTTTTAATTTATTGCTGAACTTTGCCTCGTTCAAATTCAATTTAGCATCACATGAAAGACGTATACTTCTTGCCTCTGCTTTAGCAGGAGTATATATTTATGTTCCAGCTGATAAATCAGATCTTTAGAAACCTTTAGCCCTGTAAACTAAAGACTTGCTTCTTGCTTATGTCATAGCGCTTCCAATGAAATGCCATTTAATCCAGCATTTACACTTTAGTGTTCTTTGTCAGAGTGCAGTTAAACTGCAGAATATGAACAGAATTACCCTTTTCACTTTTTATGATACTCGGGAGTGAAAATGCACTCCCCCTCTAGAATTTCAAAGAACATGTAATGCCTACTGTACAAGTGACCAATTTCGAACATGAGCTCCTTCTAATTCCTTCCTAGCGCTGCGAAAAAAAGTTGCATCATTCCTAACATAATGAAATGGCTCAACTTTCCAAATCAAAAGTATTAACTTCAAAAAAAAAAAAAAAGCTAACATCTTCTACCATCATGCAGCCAATACGTGTGAAGATTTCTAAAGATTTTTTTTTTTTGCACAGCAGTCTAACAAACTAAAAATTGTTCTCTGATGGCATCATCGTCAACATAAGACTGACAGGTTTAATCCTTAAATCCTGCAGCCAATACAACCGCGAAGCATGGTCAGTGAGAGCTAAATGACCAACCTGGAGGAAGATTCTGAGAGCTGTATTTGGGGGAGGGGAGGGGAGGCTAAATGACTTGTGAGGTGTATGGAGATATGTTGTGTCGCTTTTGTTTCTCTCGCCACTTTTGCAAAGGATGATTTAGCCAGAGTATTGACGCTGTCCGTGTGTGTATGTACTGTATAGATAACAGGAGTGGGGTGTGTGTTCACTGTGGAGCAGTGTGAGATGATGCAGCTCCATCTCGAGTCCTTGCACATACCCATACAGCAAATGAACATTTTCCATATGGTCAAATGCAGGTGGGTATAATCGCTCATTTAATAAAGATGTAAATTATATATTGGTCATATATATTTGAGTAAATTGCTGAATTAACAACAGATGAAATAATTACAAACCGTCACCCTGTAAGTTGCTTGTCCTTTTAAAGCAGTGTTTCCTAGTCATCAAACCATCGTTTTATCTCCTATGAAATGTCATAATCATAGAGTTGTGTCTACGCACGGGAGTATAAATACATCTGTACATTTAGTGTTTAGTTTTTAAACACCACCTCTGTGTGTCCAGGGCTTTGGCCACGAACCCACACACTACTGAGCTGTCGGAGATGACCCAGGCTGTATTCCGTGTGGAGGTGAGACACGTTTCCTCCGAGAGCCAGTAGAGCTGTAAATTATAGACAGCCTGTCGATTCAGTTCAGTGGCAATAATGCTGATGGTCTAATTTATATCTGCGGGTTTTGAAGTATTAAAAACATTTAAAGCATCGAAATGCCGTGTTAATTGTTTAAACGTCATGTTTCATCAGTCTTTTTCCTGCCAATCTTCCATTCCACACTCGAGTCCAGTAGGTGGCGATATCGCTCCATTCTCGCCATACACACAAAGGATGCAACACTCAGGCATAATACACGTATTTGCGGGCGATAAAATCGCTTTGTATTCAAAGAAAAAGCTGAATTTAATCATTGTAAGTTGTAAATAGTGGAAAAGCTGTGAATCAATTGAGAGTCGAAAACTGACTCATCAAAAGATCGATTCATTATCAGTTGTACTTTATTGAATTTTTGTCCATCAACCAAAAACACATTGTTTGAAAAAGACTGACTGTCAGTTTGTGTTTTTGCGGAATTGTATTGCAGACAGAATAATCTAAAAATTTGATGATTTTTGCAGGATTTTTATGACCATACAAACCTGACAGACATCTAATTTTTAACAGGGAAAATGTTGTGGTGGGAAGAAAAAAGTAGTAGTTTTGGAAAAGTTTAAAAAAGATTTTAAAAAAAAAGTTTTCAATCAACGTTTTAATGATTAAAATGTAATAATGATCTCAGGACTGTTGTGTAATGAGCACCAAAAGCAAAGAGCGAGCATCAGTGTAAACATTCTACAAAACATAGTCTTAACAAGTATAAATGGTCTCATTTATAGAAGAGGTTGTTCAATTTTGTGATTATACTTTAAGAACGTTAAGTGCAAGTACAGTCATAAAAAAAATTGCTTTATTCACAAGAAATTTCATCAGAAGTTTCTGTTTGACTTAAACATTCTTCAGAATTTCTGCTATTAAGGTTTAACATTTGAATGTGGGAATATGTATGAGTTTATACAGTACAGACCAAAAGTTTGGACACACCTTCTCATTCAAAGAGGTTGAATTTGTATTATGGCAAGAAAAAAGCAGCTAAGTAAAGAAAAAAAAAAACGAGTGGCCATCATTACTTTAAGAAATGAAGGTCAGTCAGTCCGAAAAAATTGGGAAAACTTTGAAAGTGTCCCCAAGTGCAGTCACAAAAACCATCAAGCGCTACAAAGAAACTGGCTGACATGCGGACCGCCCCAGGAAAGGAAGACCAAGAGTCACCTCTGCTGCGGAGGAGAAGTTCATCCGAGTCACCAGCCTCAGAAATCGCAGGTTAACAGCAGCTCAGATCAGAGAGCAGGTCAATGCACACAGAGTTCTAGCAGCAGACACATCTCTAGAACAACTGTTAAGAGGAGACTGTGTGAATCAGGCCTTCATGGTAGAATATCTGCTAGGAAACCACTGCTAAGGACAGGCAACAAGCAGAAGAGACGCGTTTGGGCTAAAGAACACAAGAAAGAACACAATAAAGAAAACTCGCTGAATGAGAAGGTGTGTCCAAACTTTTGGTCTGTACTGTGTGTGTGTGTGTGTGTGTGTGTGTGTGTGTATATATATATATATATATATATATATATATGTATATGTGTGTGTGTGTGTGTGTAGTTGTGTAAGCAGCAGGAGGACTGGCCTGCTCTAGCACGCGTGTTCTGCGCTGTGTTCGTTGGTCGCCACAATGCAGGAGAGCTGTCGAGGTTCTGTTGCTGTGTCACTACGGCGCTCCTGAAAGAGCCTAAAGATAAACTGACGCTGCCGTTTGAGCCTTTCGCTGAGTCAGGTACACACACCTGCAGATCACATGTCCAGAAGCTGAAGTGTGGCCTGCTTCATCTGGCTTTGTTTACCTACAGTATGTATTTTTATTAGACACGTGCGGAGATGTTTCCTAAATTTAATACAACTGGGCGTGGTTAATAACCCTGCTGCGTGCCTTCTGGCTCACTGATGCTGATGAGATTCACTGCTAACGAATGGAAATTTGATAACACATTACAAGCCAGTTTTTACAGTCATTTCTAACATGTTACCCGTGTGTCATTCTGTCTAGTTTGTCAGGAAGTGACGTCAGACGCGATGGTGAAAAGTTTCCTGGGACGAGTGGGAATCTCACTGATGTTCAGTTATTACAGAAACCAAGACTGGCCTAAGGTTGGTGTTTGCACACGCAGATTAGTTATTATGCTAATCTCTGATTATATGCACAAATCATACAGTATGAAGCAGTTCTTTCGAGTTGAATATGTGTATGAAATATTTAATTGTGTCGTGCCATCCTTATTAAAAAAAAAAAAAAAAGGTTTTTAATGGCACCTTGCTCTTGCTTTTCTGTATTGGTTACAGGGTTTGAAGCTGTTGTGCGTGATGGCGAGACTGCAGGTGGAGTTCGCCATGCTCAAAGGGCTCTTCAACAGTGAAAATGGAACATCTCGCTGTCAGCTGGTCACCATAGCGACAGAGTTCTTCCTCAACAGTGGCAGCATAGAGGGAGCGCTGAACATGCTTAAAGGTAACAGCGTGCAATCAGGTTTAGATCAAGATTGATTAACTGATCCCTGGAGCTTTAGATCCACTGATTTATTGATTTCAGGACTGATAGATTCCTGGATAACACTTTCTCTTGCTCCACAGATCAGATCACTGGGTCAGTAGATCACATGGCTTGGCCTCTACAGAATAATTATTTCTTTGCTTTATGAAATCCCTGGAACATTAAAACTCGAGTTTATTATATCTTTGGATCTCTAGATCACTGTATCGAATTCACTCTAGAGGAAGGAGAGGAGAACAAATCTAGTATACACAATTAGTGCAGACTACATATGAGATCAGTGCAACAATACACCTGACCCTTAACACAATATTTAAAATCATTGGATAGTTTAGTTTAGTGTCCTTTCGAACGTTTTTATAGGAAGAGCTCCAACACCTTGTGCATGCTGGAACGCCTGATCGATCATTGCAATGATTATGTATGGACCATTCAGTATTATTATTCCACTGTTTCGTTTATCATTATAGAACAATTCCATTTCTATCCATGACCTGATCCATTCAGGGTCTTGCTGAGAACATGTCGAGATTGGACAGCATACTGGTCTACACTGAACGTAGACAACTGTACTGTCTCTGTCAAAAGTATCACACTGGCAACTCCAGTTCCGTTGTTTTTACAATACACTGAATACATTTGCGTTTGTGATCATAGTTTAAGATGATATAACAGGTTTAATTTCCTGATATTTACAACTTTGTAGATGTCTTAAATAACTACAAGCATATGGTATGTATTGTTTAAACCCACCCATTTTTCAAGCGGTAAAGGGAATCAGAACATGAGACTGACAGTTAGTGTTTGATGCCCTGGTATGCCCCGTTTAATAATTTTTTTAAATCGATAATATATTTCAATTTCTGCTTTTGGTTTGAGTGAATGCATGGTGAAGGATGCATTTGTTGTTGAAAAGGATACCGAAATAAAGACCAGAGAGCTGTTTGTGGGAGAAAAACAAGTAATTTTAAAGCCAAAAATATATATATCTATATAAAAAATTTCACAGGTGTAACCAGTATGACTATTTGAAATGAAAGAAATCACTGTTGCACTAACAATCAAACATCAGACAGGTTGCAGAAGGAAAACAATATCAGATATAAAACAAACAAAAAAAAAACCAGTGAGCTCCATGAGGCAAAAATAATCTGCCATTTGAAGAAGACTTAGTAAGCAGAATCTTTTTGAAAGTTAGTGGTATTAACTAGTGGTAATGTGAACAAACAACTTGTCTGTTCTAATTACTGAAACCAGCTCATGTGCACCTGATTTCAATTTACAACAAGTTTAAGCAGCGATGTAGTTTGTAGTGGTGTTTAATTTATACACAGAAGAAAATGACATATTTTTGTGCCCAAATATTCAGAAAAGGAATATTAAACAATATTCATACTTACTTCTTCACATGACTGTAAACTGCTCAGTGATGCAGCAAATGCTCTTAACATGTGGATGCTACTGCTTGAAACATGGTGGTGGTGACATTCAGTACCAGAAACAGTGACATGAATCTATTTACAGCTTCCCACATTTATAATCTTCTTTGTGACAGTCAGGGGTTCTACAGAGTGTCTAAGCTTTCTAAAGCTTGAAGACAGAGGTGTCTCTTATCCCCGTTGTAAAATTCCACACAGGACCAGTTTCTAGAAGTGGTTGAGGTACCAGATTCTGCCAGATGGTGTCAGTAAACACACGTGTAATATGGATTCATGCAGAGTGATGGCTTTTTCAGAAGCACTGTGCTTGTTAATTTGATGTGGAGATAAGGCAGCTTTCAGAGAGGCATCAAACAGGTCTGATGAAAAAGCTGAATGAATTACTCCTCATTCGGGTTTAGCAGCTTTTTATTTCTAGCAGCTTATTAATGGAACAGAATTCAGATTTTTTTTTTTAGAAACCCAGGACTGTTTCCATGTACAAGTTTTTACTTTGGCGTTGGACATTTGTACTGTAATTGCCGCTGAAAAACACATTTGTGTGATAACATTTTTGTTTCCCTGCTAGGGAGGCTGAAACCAACTAAATTATTAAAGTAAAGTTTTTTTCAGGAATTTAGGCTGTGTCATGTCAGTACCAGTTTCCCTCACTTCTGTTCCTCATAAAAAGGAGTTTGAGTCAATGAGACATGACTCTGCACTTTCTATATGCAATAGTACAGTTCTTTTACACGGTAGTATTCCCCATGTAACTGAAGAATCTGGCTTCTCATTGTCCCCCACTACTGCTTTTTTTTATTTTTAGAATGTATTCAATTGTGTATAAATGTATAATTGTCAGTTTCTGTAACTGTAAAAGTTTGCTAAGCATCAAGTACATGTAAAGAGTAGTCTTGTCTTTGTAGCTCCTCCAAAGACAGGAGGTGATTTTAGCCAATTTTTGGCAGCCCACAAATCTGAACAATTTTGACAAATGACAAATCCATTTGTCATTTTGTTTTATAATCATAAATTAGTGGAAAAGGGAATAAATGTAATGACCTCTGAATTATGGGGCACATAGTTTAAAAATACATAAATGCTCTCTTCTTTTGTGTGGTTGTGTGCGTTTTGAAGCGAATGAGTGGTTTGTGAGCTCAAATGCATGGCCGTGTGACCTGGCAGACATCCAGAACCGCAGGAAAATCCTGACCCTGCTTGCTGAGAAGACGTCATACCGGGACACACTGGAGGTCCTCACTAACTTGCCTGGACTGAAACAGCCAGTGGGTAAGTCATGAGACGATTCTTCCATGCTTTTGTAAGACTTGACTAGAGAGAGAGAACACATTTTTTTTAATGGCACATGATTAAAATTTTATTAGACTTATTAGTGTTTTAACATAAATAAACATTTATATTTTTTATCGGACATTTGCACACACCCTAGACATTTATAGACATTGCTCATCTACACATTCATGCACATTTTCACACTATTTAAATTCTATGTCAATTAACTTATGTTTTCTTTATTTGTGCAGCCATATTTTCGATATTTGTACAGTTTTATATATATATATTATATATTTTTATATTTTATATTTTGTTCTTATCTTCTATAGCTATATTTTCTATAGCAAAGGTTTTCTATATTTTATTCTTATTTTATTCCATAATTTATTTCTTATTGATATTTTTTTTAAGGTCACAGACAGTCATATAAGCACTTCACTGCATATTGTAAATGTGAGAATTTGAATACTGTATAAAGCGCTCTGATCTACATCATAGAAAGTCATTCTAGACCTCTCGGGTTCCTCAACTCTCTGGCAACAGTTTAGGAAAGGGCTGACATGTGGGTGTGATGGTCAGGTGTCCACATACTTTTATCAGATTCTAGAATATATAACAACATCCTGTATAAAAAAATTCCTTTTCTTTCTTTTGTACATTCCAGAGATTTTGATGCATGTATAAATGTGTCGTATGATTCCAATTAGACGGAGTTCAGGCGGTTGAGTACGACACCGTGTTTAACGCGCACCTTCAAAGGTGTGTGACGAACCAGGTGCTGCCTGTTGCCGCGGACACGCTGGAATTCATGCTGACTCAGGGAATCCCACCGGACGCGTCAGAACTTCAACACCTCATCCACAAACTGGGCAAACAGAACAGCTGGATCCGGGCCAGGACACTGTTCAAACGTGAGTCACGTTCTTGGGAACACTTGAGCAATATTTTTATACATTAGTTTTTCTTTTTGTTTCGCAATAAAAAAAGATTGAGCACCATCATACGATAAGTTTTAAGCTGAAAATATCACTTTGTATGCCTTAAATGAACTCTCTCTCTATTAACTTGATGCTGTATTTATGGTCAAACTCTCTTCCCCCTGCCTGTCAGGCGCTCATTCTGCAGGTTATTACTCTGGGGTTATATGTGAGAAGGACTGTTTGATTCTGCCCTGTTGTCTCACAGAGATTGAGATGACGCTGGCATGCGAGATGTTCATTGCCCGCATTTGTACAAGCCTTCAAAATCCCGGTGACTTTTCTCAGCCATTGCTTATCACACTCAAACGGTAAGTGCTCATAGTGCAAGCTGTTCCTTACTGTTCCCTAATCTCATGAAAGACGTTGAAGTGGAAGAGCCCTGACCTCACCTCATAGGTTGATAGGCTTCGAAATCTAGTAGGAAATTTCCAGCGTACTGGGAATGCTAGTATGTCGGCAAATCTGGACTAAATCTGAAATGGGATTCTCGAAAAAAAATTATTCAGGTGTGCGCAAACTTTTAGCCATTTAGTGTACAAGGTACAGTATGCATTCATTCAGCATACTGAATAGTTTCTGACTCTGCCACTAGGTGGCAGAAGTGCTGCGTTTATGGCTTGTCAGTAGGGTATAGCATGCAGTAACTTGCGATCGTTGTAACAAGGAGATGAACAGATTACATTCTGAAAATCATCCAGGCAGGTACAAAGTCACAGCAAGGTCAAATGTCTGAAATAGTTTGTTTCTAATATCAGTCAGATACAGTATGTCATTGGCATGACCATTTGCCTTGCAAAGATTTTTGGAACACTGAAGGTGTTTAAATGATTTACATTTATGTGGGTAACCAGAAGATAAACTGATTCAGTTTTAAAATGGGTCCAAACAGTCAGTCACAGCAAAGTCAACCGGTTTGTACTGATGTCAATATACACAGATCATCCACAACAATATGACCTAATATTGAGAAGCCTCTTCATTTGCCACCAAAGCACTAATTCACTTTGTTCTGATAACCAACAATAACCTTTTCAGCAATTTGAGTAACAGTATTTTATTTTATTTTTGGATCAGACTACAAGGCCAGCCTTCGTTCCCCACGTGCATCAGGCCAAACCCATGACCCTGTCACCAGTTCACGAGGATTTTCCTTCCTCGGACCACTTTTGGTATATCCTGATCATGTCAGACCAGGAACATCCAATAAAAGCTTGTAGATTAGAGCTGTAGCTATCAAATATTTTAGTAATCGAGTATTCTACCAAAAATGTAATCGATTAATCGAGTAATCAGATAAAATGCACTTTTGCTTAATTAAACAGCAATGTAAAATATATAATAGAAACAAAGATTAATTGGTGTTCTTTTTAGAAATTTCTTTATTTTATAAATGCATACAGCTTTTTAATCAGAAATAAAAATTGTCATCATTCACAATACAAGGAAGAGCTTATACCATGTTTTACATGTTTTTAAGGGGGCTTAAACATATTTAATTTGCACGCAGAAGGATGGAAACGTAATCGCAGCAACAAAACATGCGGTGAATCATGAAGAACCGTACTTCTGGCCACCGCGCAAAACCGTGTAGGTGAGATAGGGGTATTAAAGTTGACTGAGATTAATTAAGTGCATTACAGCACCATACAGTACATTCTTATTTTAAAGCCTTTTCTCGGATGCAAAAAAAAAAAGTTTTTCAAATGACTTTAAGGATTTAAAAAAAAACTAAGGCACACATTAAAATAAATAATTACACTAAAACACTAAGTTCTGCAACTAAAAGTTTCAAAATCTACATCTCAGGCCTAACATAAGCCTTTACTGAATTTCTGCTTTCATCTTCTCTTGGCCTCACTGATGATTTTATCGCTCTCTTCCATTTTACAGCCCGCAACAGAACGCTCCCTCATATCACTACACCGCTAACTGTTTGCGTCTCCTTCCGCTTTGTGGGTGACGTAAGCGCCTCTTCTTCGTTGGTGTTTAATGGCGGCTTGCACCCGGAAGCGCGCTGCGTCAAAAGCGTGCTGTCAACAAATAATTGCGCAAAAACATAACGCAAGCTTTTAAAATTAATTAAACGAAGCTTCGAGGCCGAAGATTTTGCCTCGATCATTTTTTGTAATCGAATTACTCGAGGAATCGTTTCAGCCCTACTGTAGTTTTTGCAGTTGCTCTGACCCAGTCCTGATCTAAACATCGCAATTTGGTCTTTGTCACAATAGCTTCAGTTACAGTATCTTGTTACAGTGGCACATGGAAGTGGATGGGATACTGTACTGTATATTAGGCAGCAAGTGAACACTCACCCAAACCCCCCTCCCACCCCTGAAGTTGATGCATTGGAAGCAGAAGAAAAGGCAGAGCGTAAGGTTTTTGAGTGACTTGGACAAGGCTGGTCATAATGTTGTGGGTGATCAGTGTGTGTCCAAGTGGCACCATCATACAAATGTGAATTTTTTTTCCCATGTTTGTGCATGTGAGAATGGCATCTACAACAAATTCAATGATCGATTCAATGAATGTTTTCTGATTTAGACGTGCTGGCACTGAACTGGCGATGGAGAGTGAGTATCTGGCTGCTGGATCCCGATTGCTTTCAGCAGCAATGATACCGAATCCCAAACTAAGCATTCGTTATACAGCTGTCAATCAGGAACAGGAGCAGCTTTTTAATCTGGACCGTGGCTCTGCGGCGAAGTGGCTCTCGCACAACCGCAGCTGGGCTCAGGGGATGTGGAGCAGCTCACACACACACAAACCAAAGCAGCCTTTCAATAAATAAATAAAAAATATTTTGATAATATGAACATTTCAAGTCAGAAAAAACGATCGACATGATGTACAGCTACTGCAAAATATTGTTCTGCTCAGAAGCGGTTTATATTTTTTTTCTTCAAAAGAATAAAGTTTTTCAGAGAAAAATTATTGCTTGTTAAAAAAAAACTGACTTTGTGCTCAAGAATAAAGGGTGTGATGGATGTGTTTTTTCAGTGCGTTTGTATTTGTTTTTTTTCCTTTGTTCAATTCTTTTGGCATTTGATTCATAATGTAAGCAACACAAAACCCTTAACAAATGAGCCTCAACGCTGGACAATTTATGCTGCACAAGAAGTCAGTTCATATTTCAAGACTGATATTTTTACTTTTATCTTCATTTTGTGTGCAGCAGTTTGTTTTGTAGTTAACTATGCAAATAGAAATGATGGAAGTAATCTTAATGAAATGTCAAAGACTTTAGTTTGAGTTTGTTCTGTTTTCAAGTATTGTAATAAATATTTTTATACATAGCCAGTCACAGTAGTACCTTGTGGTATTGATTCTAAGACTCCGCGAACACACGGGCATTGTGGTTTAAAAATAGCTGATTTATGACCAGTTACTTAGCTCCCATAACTGAAAGGTGTGTACTGATAAATGTGGTAGAAACTGGTTTACAGGTTGGCCTTCCAGCACATGGTAAAGTCAGCCATTCATTTCACAGACCTGAGGGATCTAATTTTAGATGTGCGGTGATCATGTGACAAATTTTCGGCCTATTAAATGAGTAGTGTATGTCCGGAGGTTATTTAAAAGAGACAATAAAAAAAAACACAAACTGTTGAAGGTGACCTCATCAGACCACACCTGGAAGCAGCTTGAGGGCAACCATGCAGCCCTGAAAACCAGCAGATGGCCAGATTGATGCACAAAATGTAGACAGATGCACAGAAGGCCAAAACAATTAATTTTCATCATGGTTATTAACTTGCACAAATAGGTAGTGGGTATGGAATATGAATTGATTTCTTTTTAAAAAGCACATTAGGCACAGTTAGGGTCATGTCATAGTAGTTCTGGGCATTTTTCCCAGAAACTTTTATAAGTGTTATTGCTGGCTTTGAATTTACATTTTAGAAAAAAGAAAGCACAAGGTGCAGGAATTTAGAGAACAGATGCATCCTGTTCATGAGTGTCATTATTCAGTAAGCATAACCGATGCTTTAAAAAAAAGTAAAAATAGTGTGAAACAGAACTCGCATTTACTTATAACCTCATGCACAGCTTGCACACTTGGTTAGAAAAATACATTATTATTTCTATGCTTTTTATGTAGATTTGATTCAACACACACACTCTCTCTCACACACTCATATATACAGAATCAGCCAAAAAAAATAAAAAATACACACTTCAGGAAAAACAAAAACTAGTATAAATATTTTATTACTATATAAAATCAAATTTAATATTTAAATATTTATTACTTTTTCTGTTCCTGAAGTGTATGTATAAATCCCCTATATATATATATATATATATATATATATACATACAGTATATACACAGTATATACAGTTTTATATACTGTACAGTATATAAAATATATATGATGTAGTGGAGGCTGCATTTTTAGTTTTGATTTCGAACAAATTATTTGTAATATTGTTATGGCTGAAAATAAATAGAAATATTTGTAATTTGTATTGATAGAGATTTCCAATAATTTCTTGTGATTGAACTGCAATATATACTAGACTTTTACATATCCCCTAAATGGTCACCTTGTATACAAGTTCAAGCTTGCATACAAACTTGTGTTCAAGTCTATCCAGGACTTTTCATTGGTCTGAATAAGAGAACACAGTTCTGAGTGTAGAAACTCCCTTTATTTTTCTGTATAATCCCCTGCTACATAATGCACTTATCTCAGTTTTTTCAGTACACCAGAGCCATGGTTGAACTGCCTCCTTCACCTTTGAAACGCTGGCCTCCCAGGAACTTTTTAAAATGCCCAAACATGTGGAAATGGCTTGGAGCGAGGTCAGGACGGTACTGGGGATGTGGCAATAACTTCCAAATGAGTTCTTGTAATGTGCCAAAGGTGCAGTATGAGGTTGTGCTTTGTCCTGCTAAAACAGTACGCTTTCAGTGAACAAAAAAAGAGAATGTTCATGGGACGGACTGCAGTGGGCTATGAGCTACCTCGGTTGGGATCCTCATTTCTAGACTTATGGCCTTCTTTCAAACATTCTTGCACCTCTCCTTCAGCACACCTTTTCGCACTATTCAGATGTTCTGCTGCAGCGTAGCATCTCATCACCGCACCGTGTTCGAAGTCTTCTGTAATTGTCAATTGGTCTTACCCCTTCAAATTCCTTCAATACCCCTCATTGGCAATTTCATCTCATCTTTCAACGATGTAGCACGAAGTGTGTAAATAAAGTCATAGTTTAAAGATGAAAAGATAAAAGAGCCTTTCCATTCAGGTAATTTGAAATGCAAATGTTCATTTTGATGTAAATTCCCTATTCATAGTTTCTTATCTTTTCTTAACCCAGCTGTGACCATCAGAGCCTGATGCAACACATCGAAACACACACATGTGAAGATGGGAGTTCTGTCAAGCGTTAAGGTTTCCTGCTTTGTTAATCAAATCAGTTCAAGCTGTTCAGGTGCAAGACACATTGTTTTGTTTATTTGTTTGTTTGTTTTAATAACATATTATATGAAAGGTCAGGAATGGAAAAAAATCTAACTTGTAATGTAAAACTTTAATTCATATGCTCAAAAAAGCTTAAAATGTAAATCGGGTTATTCAGTACTGTGTGTGTGTGTGTGTGTGTGTGTGTGTGTGTGTGTGTGCACCTTTCTATTATCTTTAATATAAAAAAGGCATAATGAAGTTAAACAATTATCAATAATTATTATTGATAATTGTTTAACTTCATTATACCATGTGAATATGAGTATAATATAAAATATTATAATATGGTTTATATATAAATTTAATTATAACATTATAATACAGTATAAAAGATTAAAACCAGAAAGGAAAATGAACACACATCTGGCTGAGTAAAAATTTGAGGAATTGGGAACAAAAAAAAACACTAATTGCTCAAATAACTCAAATTTTTCTTATATTAAAAGTTAAAATGGGGTGCTGGTGAAATTTTTTTGGAAGGGTTCCCTGACTGCAGAAAGTTGGAGAACTTTTGTTTAAGCCTGTTAGTTCTAAAGCAGAGAGTGGTTCCTGCATGTTGACATTTGCATTTTGAGAGTTTAGATGAGCAGACAAAGACCACAGGCTATTAATAACACATTTTAAGTCTTATTCATTTTCAATTTCATAAGCTCTAGCAAACTAGCCATTAAACATCCGTCTGGTAATTTCAACACCTGCAGCTGAAAGAAACATACAATCTTTTTTTTTTTTTTTCAGGGACTCTGTAGGATGTTCATTTGCATTCAGTTGCATTTTTGATGATGCAGTTTGAATTTTATTAATTTTAACCATAATTTCTTCAAATTTAACCATCGATTTCTTCATTATATATGAATAATTAACATTCAAAAGTATACAAGGATTTATATATAGACTCAGTATATCCCAGTATAATTTTGAGTGTTAATTATTCATATATATTTATATATAATTATAGGGGTATACGCACCCTGACAAACGTTTTGTCACCTATTCAAGTTAACAAGGAACAACAAATAATATGTATGCATTCTTTGCCATTCCAGATGACTTTATTAATTAGTTATTTGGTCATTGTTGAGACGTATTGTTGCAGTCCTCCAAGCTCATGGGAGTCGATCACAATATTAATTATTTTTCCACTGCACCATGACTTTATGTTCTGTACTGTACGTTATTTCTGTTAAGTGACAAAACTTTCGTCTAAGCAAAGTCTGATCTTTCTGTCCTAATTAAATAATTTAAAATAATAATTAAAAAAATATATTTTTAATGAAGGAATTATTAGTTAAGGAATGGTTTTGCATTTCAGTATATATACCCTTTATTTAAAAGAGTCTCAATAAAAATAATAATGACAGCTTAAAAAATCTCCAGCATCAAGTATGTTTTTCTTTATTTTTCTTTTACAAGCTTGCAATTATCAACTTAAAATTAGTAATATAATAATTGATGTTTTTCCTCATTCAACAATATACAACAGTAAAGCAATACATAAATCTAAACATTAAAAGTCGCCGTAAACAGCTGATCAAGCGGTCTTCACTTTGACCAGAGTAATTGAACATCCATAGATGAGAGAGATGACGAAGAGTATGATGAAGGCACAGGCCATATTCCAGGTTTCTTCTGCCTGATCCACTGTGTTAATGTCTGACTTGTTGTCATCGATGTATATCGCCTTTTCAATAAATTCTGTCAGAAGGAATAAAAAATACAAGTTCGGTCTCATGGTCTAGAGTTGCTTCATTACATGAAAAGAAATGAAGGAAAGGAGTTTTGTTTGATGTTGTTCTGTTTTAATGAACTTAATGTATTTATATTGATTCTGATTGGTCAATAGTTCAGTAGTCAGAAATTTAAACACTGACTCCAAATTAGAAATTACAGTTGAACATTCTTCAGTACAACTGTAATATTGGATTTATTATAGGAAAATGTTAAACACCTAGTGGGGTAAATCACCTGCTTTGGAAACATTGAGAGATACTGATCCAGTGATGTGCTGGACGAGACATGTATACGTGGATCCAGGTTCCCATTTAGAGGTCTTGACATTCAGGTGGCTTTTAATCATAAATTTCCCATCAAGCCCCTTGGCAGAGCTGCCGACGTCGTTATTTTCTACAGGCTTTTTGTTAAGGAGCCAAGTGATGCTAATGTCTGACGGGCTGTAACCATACGCCAGACACACCAACTCATCTTGGCTCTGCAGCAGCTTCACAGAGGGAGGATTCTTATTTACAGAGGCTGGAGGAAAATAAAAAGTCAAGTAACAGGGTTAAGCATTTGATGGTAAACTGTGATCATGGTACATATTGGTTATTCAAATCAGTATGGAATTCAAATCTGAAAAATATCCACTAATTCATTTATTTTAAATATCATGCACTGAGGCCATAACAAACCAAGGTATAGGTATAATAATCAAAGGTAATACACACACACACACACACACACACACACACACACACACACACACACACACACACACACACACACACACACACAGTAAATATATGGCAGCACTGTTAAATCTGATTAATCTGAATAATCTTAAAGCTTGGAGAGCATAGACTAGATTTTAATTTAATCTAATTTCTTAAAAATTTCTTAAATCTTAAAAAAAAAAGGTTGTGTAAGGTTTTCTGTAAGGAGATGTTTATTTTACATTTTTGAAAGTAGTGTTCAGTGTCTCTAGGATGTAAAACTTAAAAAAATAAATAAATAAAATAAAATTACATTTTGTGTATATTCAAAATTTAATTGTATAAGAATTTTTATTGTATAAGAAGGTTTAAACACAACATTTAAGATGATGAATTGTGTAATTAATGAAACACTACTAAGTATTGGTCTACATTTGATTATTAGGAAAGTCATAGTCACTTGTAGTTCAGATTCAGGCTATTGATTTAAAAAAAAAAAGCCAAATTCATCAAAACAAGCTGCTTGTACCAGAGAGAGGATGTCACTGACCGTATATGTTGCTTATTTCGCTTTTGATTAGATCTGTAGATGATTGATGCCTGACCACGCAGGAAAAAGTGCCATTCTCCTTTTTTAATGGTGATAATATCAGTGCGCTTTGCATGGAGTAACTGCCGGACGCAAACTGAACCGGACCACTGTTTTTGAATCGAGACGCGTCCAGCTTGATGTTGTCCAGCTCCCAGTGCACAGAGATATCAGCGGGGAGGAAGCCCTCGATCAAGCAGAGAAGAGCAGTGTCGTTAGGTCCTGCCAGCTCATCATCACTGGGACTTCGAATTCGAATGGTGGGAGGTTTACTTTCTAAGGATACAAAGAACAGAAGCAAATACCAACTCAGAACAGCAATGAACGTTTTTTTTTTTTTTCAATAAGAATAGATTTTTTGTGGTTATAGTCGTATTTACGGTATGTTACCAAATTGTACATTTCACTGATCAGAATATCAGGTCACTGGTTTATATTAATGCACTAATTCTAATACATGGCCATTAAAGTAAAGTGTACTTTTCTGAAGATTTGATGAAGTAAAAGCTAATTCATAGGCAGTTGCTTGTTGATAATACAGTTACTAATAAAGAATGCAATCTCTCAGTTGTTTCTATGGTCACCCTTCTGTAAGGCGTGATTTATTTTACATTAATCGATGAAGTCTCCAGTGTCAGAGCTTTGGAACAATCAGAGGTAAAGCTTGAAAGTTTGGTGTTGTGTTTCACAGCATTTGAGGAAAAATCTGCATTTTCATTGTTTTACTTCTGTCATAATGAGTGTGATAACAAAGTCGAAGTTAAATTGTGCATTTTATACATTGAACTGTAAATAAATGAAAACATGAATAAAAGAAAAAAACAATTAATTTGGTAACTACTGTATTAGACACCCAAAGACAACAATTTGTCGTTTTTATTTTGTCGTATAATAAATGGATGCTCTGTAAGGGGTACGAATCATTTTCATGACTATTCATAATTTATGAAAATAAGTCAAACACTTAAACAGTTTTGCTATCTTGAAAGAAAATAATTAAATGAGGCCTTAAATGTCCGTGGTTGTTAGCACTTGCCTTTGGGTTTAGAGATGTTGTATGTCTGTGCATTAAAACAGGAGTGTTTCACCAGACAGAAAACGATTGAATGGTTGTTCCACTTTTTAGCTGGAACCTTTAAAACCATTCGACCACTTTCTGTTCCATTTCCGTGGTTTTCAGTTTTGAGCACATCTGTCAAACTTTCTTCATCTATTTTGCAATTAACTGGGAAGTCCTGGACTGTTTGAGCCAACAGCAGAAAGGTGACAGAAACATGATCCTTCTCCGGCATATCACTGACGGAGGGATGCAAAAGGTAAATCTGTGCTTTCCTAGCATGATCTGGAGTGACTGGAGATAAAGGAATGACATTAGTGGTAACATTAGCGTCTAACATTCGGGT
Source organism: Clarias batrachus (assembly GCA_003987875.1). Lineage (NCBI taxonomy): Eukaryota > Metazoa > Chordata > Actinopteri > Siluriformes > Clariidae > Clarias > Clarias batrachus. The sequence goes on along the minus strand of QMIH01000005.1, from coordinate 128,996 downwards.
TTGGTTTAAAGCTCTTAAACTTTTCTGATTGTTACAATACCTGCACAAACACTGATGTTCTTCTGGACTAGACGACCTTGATCTCTGACTTGGCAGGTGAATGTAGTTCCACTTTTCCACTCTTGTTCTGTCACTGATAGCTCACCGGACACCTTCACACGTCCATTTGTGTTCATTGTTACTTCATTAACGGGATTCTTCACAGATTCAGGGAGCCATTTGATCTCTGGGTTAAGCCCAGTTCCATAGCAAAGAAGTTTTTGTGTCGTTGATGCAGATTTACTGGATTCAACTGAAAGTTCCACGGTAGGGTCATCTGGAGAGAAAACATTTTTTAGTTTAGACAGGTCACAAATATTTGAAAGCAATGGTGGTGTATTGGTTAGCACTGTCGCCGTGCACCGTCCGGGTTCGGTTCCCGTCTCTGTGTGCATGGAGTTTGCATGTTCTCCCCGTGCTCGGTGGGTTTCTTCCGGGTACTCCGGTTTCCTCCCACAGTCCAAAGACATGCAGATTAGGCTAGTTGGCGTTCACAAATTGCCCGTAGTGTGTGACTGAGTGTGTCAGTGTGTGTGTGTGTGTGTGCCCTGTGATGGATTGGCACCCTGTCCGGGGTGTACCTTGCCTTGTCGCTCTAAGTCTCCTGGGACCCATGACCCCGAATACAGGGTAAAGCGGTATAGACGTGAGTGAGTGAGTGAGTGAGATGACTACTAGTATGAGGGAAATTAAATATCTTGTCTTGTTTCATATTTACAAAAAGCAGACATTTATCACACTTTGCATGAGAGTGTCAACATTTTTCAGCTTTACAGCTGTAGAACAAGACAATCTGCAGTGAGATCTTCAGCACGAAAAGATATGAAGCTTGTGGGGTGTTTATTGCCTTGAACATGCAAATGCATTAAAATCCTAATTCATTTGAGTATATCTTAGAAAATATAACGAATTAAATTTGACATTTATATTTATAGTTAGGCATTTGGCAGATGCTCTTATCCAGAGTGATGTACAAATGTTCTTAGAAGTTTCTAGCATTGGATAGATCCTTACACTGGTTGCTAGGTAACTATAAGTACCATCAGTCAGACACTGTTGGGACGGGTTTATTATTTTGGAGAAAAAGGTTAACCAAAATCCTCATGAAACAGATCTTTAGTCGTTGCCAGTGACTCAGTTGTGTGGACATCTAGAGGAATTTCATTCAGTTTCATGCTTGAGAGATAGTGGTTAAAAGAAAAATATCAAGGACGATAGCAACAATATTAACTGCACATGTGTAAAAACCACACTTCCCCTTGTACATTTCAAACTGAGTACATTTATGAACTCGACTGATGAGCTATGGTGGAGGAAAATTGAATCCACATCTCACACGGACTGTGCTGGTGTTTCTACCAGTAACCCAACGCACTACTTTCCATTACCATTTAACCTGTAGTTAATACGAATATTCAAACAAATTTTTTTCTTACCAAAAAGGTTTTTAATAGACTCGGACTTCCACATCTTGGAATGGCTTTGCTGAATCTGACAAGTGAAATTGTTGTTTTTGGTTTGCTGTGTTTTGGTAAGAGTGAAACGTGCAATCAATGTCTCCTGGCCTTTTGGGAGATTCACATACTGAGCTTCTGGAAACATCTCATCATTGGCCTGGAAGGTGACAGAGAGTTCACCAGAGGGCAGGCCGCTTGCGACACACTCCAGCACTGCACTGTCTCTCTTCCCTATGTCTGCAAAACTCCTCCTGATCTCCACTGTAGGACGTTTCTGCACAGGTTCTGAGATACACAAAATAAACAAATCATTTCAATAAATTCAATTGTTCCAATAAGATGAAATGTTTTTACGTTAGCTTACTCTTTCAACATGAAACCTATGACATGCACACATGGCACTTAACCCTGTGACTATAATTATTGTGTAAATGAGTAACATTTTGAGGTAGCATTGCA
>QMIH01000005.1:115016-126885 GCA_003987875.1 Clarias batrachus | reverse complement strand
ATTTTGTCCAGTCTTCAGCAGAAATAGTCAGGTTGCTAACAGTGGACTCGCCTTGTCTCTCTCCCTTAATGGCTTGGTCTGATTTTTTGGTTCCATCTACAAGCCATGAAATTGTAGGCTGGAACACAGTCTCAACAACACAGGAGACTGTTACATGTGTTTCGGTCAATATGGACCTGAGAGGAGGTTTCTCCAGACGTATCCGTGGTTCAGAAAATGGATGGCCTGAAATATATAAGAGATTGTTCACTCACATTTAGACATCATGGAAGATTTTTATTTTGCATTGTTTTGTGCAGGACTGACCTTTGACTGTGTCTAAAATTTGACTTTGGATAAAGATCATAACCTTTCCTGAATATTACAATACCTTTACAAACATTGATGCTCTTCTGGACGGCTTTTGGCGGACTCTGATCGCTGACTTGGCAGGTGAATGTAATTCCATTTTTCCAATCTTGCTCTGTAACTGATAGCTTACTGGATACTTTCACACGCCCATCTGCTTGCATTGTTACATCAGTATCAGCATTCCTCATAGGGACCCACTTGATCTCTGGGTTAAGTCCAGTTGCAGAGCAAAGATGTTTCTGAATCGTTGATGCAGATTTATCCTCACTGGGTACAACTAATATTTCCACTGAAGGGTCATCTGGAGAGAGAAAAAAAAGAAGTTTTTTATTATTAAAAAAAAAGAAAAAAAAAAACATCTAGACATGTCATCTAAACATTTTATAGCAAAATGTATTTTAAAATGTCCACTAATCCAAGAGAAACAAAATTCCCTGTTTTGTTTCATTTGTACAAAAAGCAGGCATTTTACATCACACTTTATTTCTTCACAGTTTCAAATTGTTTCAGCTTTACAGCTGTAGAACAGGACAATCTGGACTGTAGTCTTGCAAGATGTAACAAAGTAATGCAGTAGGTTTTACTTTTCCTGTGAAGCATGAAAATATAAAGCTTGTGGGACAAGGACTGCGTTCATTAACCTGAAGAAAATGCATTTTAAGCCTTATTCCACTGAATATATTTATGCAAATATTACTATTTGAATTTCAAAGAAAATATCATAAATAGAGACCAATAATATTATCTGCACAATCAACATGTAAAAACAAACTTTCTCCTGTGCATCTCAAGTTGAGATCATTTATGCTCTCGATTGATGAGCTATGGTGGAGGGAATTCACAATTCACACATCACATTGACTGTGCTGGTAGTTCTGCCAGTGTTCCAGTGTTCCTTCCTACTCCTCCACCACCTCCACTCTTTTCCAGTATAATTTTAACCAGTATACAGTATATACTGCCAATATTCAAACAATTCAGAGATTGCGATTGAAATTGTCCTTACCAAAAAGATTTCCTGTAGAATTGGACTTCCACTTTAAGGAACGGCTTAGCTGAATCTGACACGTGAAATGATTGTTTTTGGTTTGGTTTATTTTGGGAATAGTGAAACGTGCAATCAATGTCTCCTGGCCTTTTGGGAGATTCACATACTGAGCTTCTGGAAACTTCTCATCATTGGCCTGGAAGGTGACAGAGAGTTCACCAGAGGGCAGGCCGCTTGCGACACACTCCAGCACTGCACTGTCTCTCTTCCCTATGTCTGCAAAACTCCTCCTGATCTCCACTGTAGGACGTTTCTGCACAGGTTCTGAGATACACAAAATAAACAAATCATTTCAATAAATTCAATTGTTCCAATAAGATGAAATGTTTTTACGTTAGCTTACTCTTTCAACATGAAACCTATGACATGCACACATGGCACTTAACCCTGTGACTATAATTATTGTGTAAATGAGTAACATTTTGAGGTAGCATTGCAGATCCCATCACATTTCATGTTTTTTTTTATTTTTTATAAAGCTGCAATAAAAATAATCATAAATGTTAATAAAGTTTTCAATTATATACAGAACTTACCTGTAGTTATGATTTTATCTTCAATTGTTTGAAAACATGGATGYTCAGCCCTGCAGGTTATTGTCTTCCATTTTGTCCAGTCTTCAGCAGAAATAGTCAGGTTGCTAACAGTGGACTCGCCTTGTCTCTCTCCCTTAATGGCTTGGTCTGATTTTTTGGTTCCATCTACAAGCCATGAAATTGTAGGCTGGAACACAGTCTCAACAACACAGGAGACTGTTACATGTGTTTCGGTCAATATTGACCTGAGAGGAGGTTTCTCCAGATGTATCCGTGGTTCAGAAATTGGATGGCCTGAAATATATTAGAGGTTGTTTCTGTACACTTAGACATCATGGGAGATTTTTATTGTGCCTTGATTTTGTGTGAAACTGACCTTTACAAATGCTCCATGTTTGACTGTAGGTTTTAGTCTTGTGTGTGGCCTTGCAGGTGAACTCTTTGCCTTCTTTCCATTGCTGTGCATTTATGCTGATTTGGCTCAGCATGGCAAACTCTTTTTTTCCCTCATTTTGGAATTTTTTCTCAGTCCCTTTCTTACCCGCTCCCCAATCAACATTAATCCCTTTAGGGCTAAAACCATCCAACCAACAAATAAGGTTAGTATCGTTAGTTGTTGCGTCGAAGCTTGTGCTGATGCTGATGTTGGGCGGAGTCTCAGTCACTTCTATAAACAATGAAACAACAATTCAAGAATATGGCAAATATAATTTGTGCTCTGTAGAACCCATTTAATGTTTGAACTTTTTTTGTTACACTTTTGATGTGTGATAAGATGCTGGCACAACACTGGCCAGAAACTCTAAAACTGTTATTATATTTTTGTTATTTTAACAAGAAATATGAGTGCATCTCAAGAGTGCATCTCAACTCGTTTCAAACGTACCTGGCACAAACCAAAGACGATGGCACATCTATTTTTTATGTGCATCATGGTTGTAATTTGGGTGACAAAAGAGAAATACACACGCTGAGCACAATGTGCCAGTGCCTTATTTACAGTTTGATAAAAATGTAGTTTAACGCAAAATTATATTTTTTTCCTTCAGTAATCCAACATTTTAAAATATATTTTAAAAAATTTATACTAAATTAATAAATACAATTTTTGTTGTCAGAATTTTTTTTTTTTTTGCTTTGTTTCTTATCTTTCCTTTTCTATTTAATTGTTCCTTGTGGAACTTTTCAAAAACAGAACTCAATGTAACAACTAATAAAATATAACTGAGCGCTTATCAGCTATTAATGTAAAGTGTATTATTTATCACAATTTATCATTGTGTTTTTCTTTTTATTGCATGAATAATTATTTAGAACATCATAAGAATAATTCTAAAGCTAAAACAAAAAAACAAAACAAAAAAAAAACAAGCCAATCATTTGTGTTTTTCACAGTTTTTGGTGTTTTGTAGTGCGGAAGGAGGAAGGAGTTCAGGATAAGCTTCAGTGAGCTCAGCAAACAGCAGATAGGAGCATTAGGCAAGAAGCGGTCCAAAGATAAACGGCAAAATCGTCTAAAAGAAGAAGTGAAAAATCATCTGCATCACTGAGATGGAGCGAAACACACCTGCACAGGAAGAAGTGTTACGTTTGTTACCATTTACGCACAGCGTTTTGCCTGTTATGCAAAGAGTGTTTTTCTATTCTCTTTGTTTGCTCAGTGGAATGAGAAATAACTCACAAATCAAGAATAAAGAATAATTATCTGATTAATGTTTTACTATGTTTGACAACAGAAACTAAGAGAAACACATCACAGAAACCTGTTAGGTTTAGGTATACAGTATGTTCTTAGGTTAAGAACATATCTTACCTGTTATGTATATTAAAGTAAACTCTCTATATTAGGTTTGATCAATAAAGATGTAGAAAACAATGAGACTTTTAATTGCATTTATTTGAGATTTGAGTAAAAGCATGAAAAACAAAATCCAACATTTAAATGACAAAAAAGTATTTACAGATATAAAATACATGGAAAGTAGCTAAGAGAAGATAGTTTAACAGAAAGTTTAACTCAGAACTTTATACTGAAAAAAAAAAAAAACAGAGAGAAGATCATACTCCTTCCTTTAGTTGTTTCTCATTTCACCTAAAATAAATAAAAAAACAAACAAACAGCTGATTAGGTCATGAAACAGACATATATATCTTGTTGTAGAACAAAATATTTAATATGATTTAAGTTTCTTGCCATTAATAAAACAAAATCCAACGCACGATATATCTGACTTTTTCAAGGTGTATAACTCACTATACGCATGAAACCAGTCGATCGTATATTGTCAAAGCTTATTCTTAATTCATTAAATTTACTTTTATCCTCAATGACACATCAAAATCATCAAACAACAACATTATGTGAACAGTACAGTAAGTAAAATGGACAATTACATTTGATTAGAAAACCAATTTTTAACTATATGGTATTCTTTGTATTAGTCTATAATTCATGTAGAGAATATATTACAATTAATATTACTCTATAATTAACACTAGAAGTAACAGCGACGTTTGTTTATTAGTGAATTGTTTATTCTCTATATGTTTTATTCTATATTTATTCTATATTCTTTATTCTATAACAGGACCTCCTGAAGTGTTTTAATTCTCAATTAATGGGAAACGATTCCCAATTGTAACCTTTTTGAACATTTATGGTTACAGTCCATGTAGGATATCCACAAAAATCTGCTTTAGAGTTGAAAGATAGTGACTTACTAACTGTGTCCTACTAAAAACCTTTCTAACTGATAATAATGATTTGTGAAGTTGTATCATAAAAACTCACAGTTAGAAATTACAGCTATTTCCAAACACAGTGCAACAAAGAATTGGGACTAAACAACCGTGTGGCCAAAAAAACCTTATTATTTTAGCAACGGATTTTTTTTCTTCTCTGATGCCACAGGTATATTCTACAGTAGGTTGACTATGTGATTCATCAGGATCAAATTGTGAAAGAGTGGTTCTGGGAGCATGAGGATTGAAATCAACCTCAATCAAAAATCTTTGAGTGATGTTGGAGAAGACTTTACAGAGCTCTCTTTATATCAATACATGATCTCAATCCAAAATTAACGGGACTCTAGATGGAAATGAATGTGGCAACAATGCGTATGATTGTCAAAACAATTCCACGGCAAATACATACTAAAGGCAATAAAGGAAATATAAGAGCGTGGAGGGTTTTTGGCCACACACCGTATTTGCATACTACTTTTTTTTACTTTGTCCCTGAATTCACCCTGTTTATCTTTACTGGATCAGTTCTCACCTTGATAACAGTCACCCCGATGCTGTAGAACAGGGTGATGAGGAAGAGAAATACAAATGTTAAGGCAGTGGTTGCCACGTTGTCGTCATCAATTTCTGTCTCATTGTAGAGGTCGGTCAGCACCAGGTTCTCTGTATTCACACACACACGCACACACACACACACACACACACACACACACACACACACCATGCTATTAATTTTTTTAATTCAGATCAGACAATCTTCTTGATTTTTATCCCCTAACCCTAGCACTAACATGCCTGACTGACTAACATGCACATAAACAAATGTAAAAAAAAAATGACATTTTGATATGGTAATGTTTTCTTTAAGAATACATTTAGATTTTATGTACAGTATGGAAGGTGTAACTACTACAGTAGTTTTCTACAGTCAGAAGTCAAGATGTAATGAATGGCTGTGCACCTTATTGCTGATGTGCCAAGCTACACTTTTACCACTTAATCTTGTATTCAGGGTCGTGGGGGGCCGGGAGCCTATCACAGGAGACTTAGGGCATGAGGCGTGGTACACCCTGGAAAGGGTGGCAATCCATTGCAGAATACACACACACTCACACACTATGGGGCAATTTGGGAACGCCAATTATCCTAATCTGCATGTCTTTTGACTGTGAGAGGAAACCGGAGTACCCGCAGGAAACCCACCAAGCACGGGGAGAACATGCAAACTCCATGCACACTGAGGTGAGAATCAAACCTGGCCAGGAATCAGACCTGGGGATGCAAGGCGACAGTTCAAATCTCTAAGCCACCATGCCGCCTCTCACCTCATCATGTCATTTAAATATTAATTTATAACTGCACATTCTGACATGACTATTTTCCTTTTATCCACATTTTTATGTGTTATTTTGTCAGGCTGTACATTCAAATCGATTAAATTGTCATGTTAGGAATTCGTCTTATGATTGGTTTCCTTATCAAAAGGATGTAACTGTTCAAAATCAGCCAAAGGTTCTTGTCTGCATTAAAAAAAAAAAAAAAAATCTGATTGATGTGTGTTAAATTATTATGGCATATTATAGTAGTGAATAAGAGGCATTCCACAAGTGAGTGGTGATAATAAACAGTAATCGCACTGAGACGTTTAACTAATTATCACTTCATGTCCCAGGTTTTTAAATAACCATTAATTGCACTAACTGTCAGTCTCAGCATGGGGGAAGGGACCGCTGTACTGAGGAAAGAACAGCAGCCTGACAAAACTTACATTTAAAACCAGTCACAGAAGCCCTTTCAGCAACATTACCACCTCTGGTAATGTTATGCCATAATGGGCATCTTCAACAACATTTTCTCTATTTAATAATAGCTTCTAAGTCACTCCAAATTGTGTCTGATTCCTGCCTAAGCCAACCTACAAAGCTAGCTTTTAACCCAAGTCTAAATCATATATTCTTCTGTAAGCAGTTAACAGAGTTAACTGTTGGCTGCTAACTGTTGGTTGTCAGCTCCAGCTGCACCCTCATGACTTTGACCGTATTACAGCCATGCTGATATCCAGCACATCAGCACTCCCTCTCATGTGATTACACCAATCAGTCATAACATTACAACACAAAACATTATGCCCATAATTGTAGATCCCTTTGTGCCACATGGGCAGCTCTGGCCCATCAGGCCATGACTCTACAAGACCTCTGGGTATGTGCTGTAATGTCTGGTACAAGGACATTGGCAGCAGATCATTTGTGTGCTGTGGTTTGTGGGGTAGGGCCTTGATAGATTGGACCCATTTGTCTGGAGCATTCCATAGATGCTTGGTTCTATTGAGCTCTGGGGAGTTTGGAGGCTGGTCAGTAGCCATGTGCAGGATGTGCTGCACTCACTAGATGTTCAGGTGTCTATCATGGCCAGCATTTACTTTTTTCAGCAATTTGTGCTAGATTGGTTTTTCTGTGGGATTGGACCAGATGGGCTGGCCTTTGAGCCTTGGGTGCACATGTCACCAGTTTACTGGTCTAAAATTGATAAGCAATCACTGTTAATGTGTTAATGTTTTGTGGCATTTATGTTATGGCTAATTGGTGTAGCTCAATAAGTCAATTTCTAGTATGAAAGCTTTGGTGTAGTGTTGTTTAGGTACACATGACATTGGTAACCCTGTCATGAAAAACTGTCTACATTACCAGAGGTGCTAAATGTCTTGGCTTGCTGGAGATAAAACACTATTAAACTAAGCCATTGCAATCTTAATGAAAATATTGAAGTATAACTAACACAGAGCAACAAATAAAGCTTGACAAAAATAATACATGAATGCAAACAGACACATACACACATTGTCAGATTGTGGGGGAAGCTTTAGAGCATTCTCTGTTATGTAAAATACTTAATGTCTATTATTGTCTTTTTTACATTTTTTTAAATTAAACTATTTAATTGGTCTTTAAGCCCCATATAATTATTATTGTATAGCCTTAATCATTTTGTACTGTACATTTTGGGGAAATGCATTAATCTCTTTGACTTACAGCCAAATGTGTTGGGAATTTGCTAAAGGAGGTTCAGGATGTTTACTTAATGATGTTAAAACAGCTTTAAGTAAAATGTCTTAACTCAAAGCCAGTCAACTTGAAGAAATGCCATCATTTTACACAAGCCACATTTAAGAGATGTTTAGATAAAGATGTATAAAGTTTGAATATTAGAATATTTCCATACTGCACAAGATACATGCTGAAGGTTTTTTTTTATTGTCATTGTTTCAGTGTGATATTGCATTGGACATATTCTAAAAATCAAGAACATACAAGCATCAGACAGACTGAAAAGACAATGACATTGCGTTAATAATTAAAAAACAAAAGACATAGAAGACAGGCCAAAAGTCAAAACAAAACAAGCATTAATAGCAGACAACACAATTTTAATACAGACCAGAATTTGGGCAGTTTTGGGGAACATTTAGGCTGAGATTCACTAAGGAGGGTGGATTTGAATTGCCAGTAAGGGATCTGGAAATGTGGTGCACACTCTCCAGAATGGACTCATGATAAACATTGCAGGTGAACGTAGTGCCATTTCCCCATTCGTCCTTATCGACAATCAGCTGACTGTATGCTGAAAAGTTGCCATTTTTCTCAATAACTTTTGTGATGCTCTCACTGCCCACTGGTTTATCACCAATAAGCCAAGACACAGCAACCTCCTTAGGGTAGAAGTTTTTAATATAGCAAGTCAGGGTCTTCGTATCCTCATTTGAGCTCTCTGGTGGCGGGAGCAAGAAAAACCCTGGGCATATAGGTGATCGGCCTATAAACATGAAATCATAGTTAACAACAAAACAAGATCAGTTTCCTTCTCTCACATTGTTTTTGTATGTTTGGGAACATTTGTCACAAGTAAACAACAACAAAAAAAGCTTTAAAATTTCAGTAGCATTGAATATAAAAATGTGATTTTCTACTTAAAAAAAAAAAGTTCATATAGCTTTCTCATGCAAATTAAAAGCAAGTATATGTAGAAATAGTAAACCTGTTTCCTACCATTTTCTCTTTTGTAGACTTCTGTCATAAACCCCTGAGCAAATGAGGAATGATACACCTCACAGGTAAATTTGGCGCCATTACGCCACTCTTCGTAAGAGATTGAGGTGGTGAGTGAGATCTCTGCCTTCGTAGACACAGCTGTTTCAGGTAGAGAAGCAACCTCTTTACCTCCCTCACCAATCCACTTAATTCCAGTGAAACCCTTTGGTCCTTGAGCCTTGCACACGAGGTCGCCAGATTTTTTGATAAGAATGTCATTGTTGGAAGGTGGGATTATTGTAATCTTTGGCTGCTCCTGGTCACATGATGCTGTGAAGAAGGTGTAGAAATAAGTTTTTATAGAAACAAATGAATTATTACATTAAAGAAACTGTGAATGTACAATATAGAAAAAGTACCTGAATTTTAATGCACATAGCAATAAAATAATCCTATAACATCACTGCCATTTCATTCAAATTAAAGGCCAAATGATTACATCAAATTTCAGTTTACAAGATTTAATGAGTATTTTGTACTCTTTGATTAAAAACAGTGTCTTATTCTATGGTGTAAGAAAAAGTCAAATGCTGTTAAAGAAATTTTCCTAGTAGAATAAGTAGAATAACTTAATACATACCATAACTTGCCTCCTTGGACAGAGTCTGTGACTTCTGCTGGAACTCGCACTTAACTGGAGAAGATGAACCCATCCATTCGGCAGCACTGAGTTCCAAAATACTAAAGGAACTGTAAGTAGGTTTTCCCGCGATTAAAACAGGGCCTTTGGCCTTATTATCGATGCTTGTTCCTCCACGGGTCCACTTAAATGTGGACGTTTTAGGTGAAAATTCTGAAGCTAAGCAGATGAAGATAGCTGTTCCATTTTCTAATTCTGTTTGGGTCGGAGCTGTTAGAAGCAGAGATTTTGCAGGGATGTCGGGCACAACTGCAAAACAAACAAACAGATCCATATGCAGCAGCAATAGGCACAGCAGGTATTGCAGTTTAGAAATAGAATGTGTTGCCACAGTATATTAAGACCACAAAATTTTTTTATACCTCATAATATCTAAATTTATACCAGAGTACAGTAACATTCATATGCAGTTGGTATGATATAATTTCTATAGTAAAAATGTACACAAGTACCTGTATAGTCCACACTAAAGTCTAGTAATATAAACACATTATTGGTCATTAATATTGTGGAGTTTTTGTGAGGAGGCAATGATTTAACTTGTATGAAAGAACTGGTTTTAATTTTTCTCAGTAACATATTGTTAGTTGTATAAATTATTTTTTTTTTCAAAACTTCAAAACAAATTAAATATTTTACATCAGCAAAGTGGTGTGGCATAAGTGTAATAAAACACTTCCAACTTGATTATTGCTATTTCTCCTATAAAAGAACCCATCATGTTGTATTCTGTACTAAAATAATTATGGGTAAACAAATGACATGAATAGAGCAGGTTTTGAGCAGGGATAAGGAGAAATTCTATACTGAGAACACCTTAAATTATAATACATTACTAGTCAAACTTATTACTGTTTTTGCCACAGCAAACATTTGAGTGTATTTTAATAACATACTGTGGCAACACATGCGAAAAGTCATAAGCCTCCGTAAAAAAAAGGGAACAGGCTTTGTTTAGCATTGGCAGAGAAAGAGTACAGAGAGTAAATAAGCTTTGGGTTTTAAAATGCTTGACTCTTTACATAAAATATTCCAGTGCTGATTCAACTGGATTGCCTTTTTAGGAATTATAAAGTTTTAGTCAGACATTTGAATGGCCAAAGCAGACTGTCTCAGTGTGATTAGACATGCAGCATTTTTTTTTAATGACTTAAAGTGATTAAAACTACTGCAGATATTGATTCTGCTTACAGTCTAATTTCATGTCATTTGCATCATTTCCCCAAACAATAATGCTCACACTGAGACTGTAATTAGCTTAAACATGGAGCTAAGAAGAAGATTACCACAAAATATTAGAAAGTTTTAAACATCAACAAGTATATGTTCACGCAGGGTTTTGAGGATAAACAGTGTTTTATTTGAATCTTTTATTTTTCTGATTGTCTGAAACAGTCAGATTAGTGCCACTCTAACACATCTATGTGTGTGTTTGTGTGTGTGTGTGTGTGTGTGTAGTATATACATCTGATACTGTTGGTTTTTAACTCTTCTATTTAAATAATGAAGCTTTAAAGAAACTTCACTTAATGTAAGCTTCAACTGTGTTGAATAAACACATTTAGATATTGTACTATTAAAGTTAAAATTATTATAAATGTTTAAGTGTAGTTTTTTGTTTAAGCAAATGTATTACTATTTGATTTCTTGGGTACTATGCATAATAATATCAAATGCACCTGATATAGTCCGTTTCAGTAATCTAAGCACAGTATAACCTGTACATTCTCTTATCAATGGGGAGGCACAATCAAGGTTACGTATTTTTAATTTCATTTTAAAGTAAATATTAAATATACGCGCCTTAATTTTATTCGTAAAATGGACAGAATAACATGAACCAAATGCTGTGGCCTCACCAAGGGGAAAGGAAAGGTTTGGTAACATTTTTCTTCCTTGGGTGTGTGTGTGTGTGTGTGTGTGTGTGTGTGTGTGTGTGTGTGTGTGTGTGTGTGTTCGTGTATGGGTCAGGGGTGGTTACCGAATATAAAAAAATGGCTACATTTATATAATAATACTTACACGACAAATCACACACAAAATGGTGTTTTGAGGTATTTTTCGCCTACCTGGCTTTTGCAGCTGTGCACTTTTGGTTCCCAGGGAATTAGTGACTTCGCATGTGAACTTCTTGTTCGCGTCCCAGTCGTTAGCACGGACGCGCGCCTGACTCACTGAGGAGTACTTTCCGTTCTCGATCACCGCCGGGTATTGTACAACGTTAGTAGTCAGCGCGGTGCCGCTCGCATCCTTCCAAACGTAGCTCAGTCCATCACCGGTTGCCAAGTCGCGAGTGACGCAGCCCAGAGTGACGAAACCATCAGGGGACGAGCCGCACTGCCACACGGGAAACAGGGACCGCGGGGCTTCTTGCGTTGCTGTATATAGACAAACATCAGACGAATATCAGCCATTCAGATTATTATTATTTGCAATCAACAGTTTTCTCTAGCATCATTTT
>QMIH01000005.1:84003-109433 GCA_003987875.1 Clarias batrachus | reverse complement strand
TACTACTCCTAATTCAGCCATGTCTCTAAGCCTTGGTTATTTTGTCAATGGGCATCCATGAGTTGGACACTGGTGTGTGTGTGTGTGTGTGTGTGTGTGTGTGTGTGTGTCTGGGGGGTGTATTTGTTAGGCTATTGTTCAAATATTAACAAATGTTTTTCAGAATTAATTACTTCCCCTTTAAGGACAGATGTTCTATATCTATCTAATATTATGTCTAATATGACATTCAGTGGAATTAACTTTTTCTTTTGGATGTTTAGTAAATAAATATGTCTTATACTGTGTCAAAAAGTAGGTCTTCCTTTAGGACTTGGACATGGTTTTCTGCATTACTTTCTCATACGTGATCTTATTTTGTCATTCTTCATATGAACAAATATCCATCTAGAAACCTATGCAGTAACAGCTTATTGCAGTTACTAACAATTATTTCAGTAACAGCTGGTGTACTAACACAGTGGCTGTAAACAGCCATGCTCCCCAGATCTGGAGTAAGTGACTACTAAAATAGCCCATTTACCTACAGAGAGAGTTTGCGGTGGTCATTCCAACTGCTGTTTACATTCCACTGGATGCTAATGCTAGCTCAGCTATCTTAGATTTACTTACAGTAGTAGCAATAGCAGTCAGCAGAGCATGTATTCTTATGCACATCCTAGCAGAGGACTTTAATCAGGCAGACCTAAAGTCAGTGCTCCCCAAATTTCACCATAATGTTAAATATACTACAAGGTGAGCAAAAACACTGGACAAGGTCTATGCAAACATCGAGCTACTGTAGGCAACAGGCCCAGACCACTACTACACCTGGGCCAGTCTGATCACATGTTGTAAGGTTTTATAATATTGTAAGACATTGTAATCCAATAAGAAGATTCCTGTGCCCTGAGAACAGACCCTTCACTGTGCTTCCTTATGCCTTATGTGGTAACACCTTCTATATCCTGTATCCAGACAAATATACATCCAAATGGCTCTTGTCTGCTAGAACCCTTTTGTTTAATCAGAATAATGAAAATGTATTTCCTCTCTCCTGTCTGTCTCCGGGTCTCTCTATGACTGACATGTTAACGACTGGTTCTTTTCATGTTCGGGACGTTGCACTGTTTAAATCTTCTCTCTTTGCTGAGAATAAACAGAGATCTTCAGACATCATGCCTGCGTCTGTGTCTGTGTTTGTCTCTCCCGGTTGATTGCAGTGGACACAACAAGCTAAAACTCTTCTTCTCTTAGCTTAAAACTTAGCTTGGACACACTTTTTCTTCATTTAACACATGTCTTTACTTTTTGTTTCATGCATATAACCTCCTCAGGAGGTTGCAGATTCCAACAGTGATGTGACTGGCGGTGATTCTACCACCAACACCAAAATTTTACCCTGCTGTTTTTACAGCAGTGAACTGGACAGATGACAATGACTAACCAGTCATCCAGTTTGGGCTCAGGACAAGGTTCAGAGGCCTAATTGCATTATGTTGCATTTTGGCTTGTTGGATCACTAGGACAGGGACCCTTGAGGAGGAGCATATGAAGTGTCATTATTTTTCTGGAGCACATGTTACTTTTGATGCCTGTGAGGCTCGGTGGAACGCTGGTTTTGAAAACAACTTCTTAACTAGCTAACAAAATTTAGTTTGAGAAATATCTTCCAACATTATATGATATAATTTGCAATATTGTTTTTTTTTTTAAATAAAAAAACCTACACTAAAGCATATAGTATATAAATATCTTGACAGCAAAATGAAAAGACTTTTTTTTTTAAAGTATTGCAACAGAAAATATTTTTGTGTATGTTTTTGTTGAGCCACAAGAATGTTAAAAAAGCTGAAAAAGCAATTATTGCCCTCATGAAATTTCAATTTTACTCTAAAGAACGTGTGCTAACAATTTTGCTAACCTGCACTCTATATAATTTATGGTCCTTGGTTCTCCAGTTGCTGTTCATAAGCTTAATCAGGAAACACCTGCATCATGCAGAACAGAGTCTCAAGTTTCCTGCATACTCCTAAATATTACAAAAACAACCCACTGCTAGCTTACTACTTTTTCACTCTTTTTGAATGGCTTAAATAATTCAGAATATAAATATAATAAACTATTTTTTTAGAAGTGATTTTAGAAAGTGTACAACAAAAGTAATAATTTATTAGTCAGTGTAAACCTGAAATATTTTAAAGGAAATGTCTTATATAAAAATTTAGAGTATATTAAGATATCATGAAATATCAATTAATTTTGATATTTATATTCACTGAGTTCTGAATCTTATTAAGGTTGTGGAGGATTTGCGATGCAAATTCATTAAATGGCAACACACATTTTCATTCTTATCCAGAGGCCGATTACTTTAACTAGATTTTTTAATGTTCTTTCATGATGGATTTCTTTCAGGATCTCAAATTCCTTCCTAAAAAGATGCTTACTGTAGATAGAATCTGTTTAATGTCATTGGAAAAATGACACACTTTTTAAACACAAACACTCACACACGCATGCACAGGCATTCAAGTCAAACCAGGACTTTTTGATTATTCAGAATAACAGAACACCAGTTATGAGAGTAAAAACTACCATTTTATTGTTCTCTTCGGTCACACCGCAAATGACCAGATCACTTCTCCACACTGGGAATGGCTCACATATTTCTTTTCTAAGGAATCAGACCGATTGGTTTATAGCTTGCATGTTTTTGGTACAATTGGATGAGACCATGAGACATGGACTAAAGACTATAATAGGGTTTGTAGAGTGGACACATAGTGAACAAATGCTTTTGGACCACTTTGGAAAAACTAACATTCAGCATGCAGTTTTTGAATTACACCTATATAACTTGATGTCCTAAAAGTGTAGACACTTTTATGTCTTAAACAATCCAATATCCGAAGATCTTGCACCTTTGTTTTCTTCTAATTTAAGTCAAAGAACCAAAGGATTGCGGTTGACCTTGAAGTGAAAGCTACCTTCTCTGTGCCTGTGAGTTTTTAGTGCGGGGGTAAGGAGGGGGGGGGGAGGTGCAGTACAGTAACCCCTCAACTTACACACACACACATCCTGAAATCACAGGCAGTTTACATACTCATATCTTATAACGCTAATAAACTCATAAACATAAGGGTTAGAAATGAGCAGTGTTCAGGGGTGTGCACTGCGCTCCCACTTTACAACCTTTAAAGGAATAGTCTAGTTTCTCTATATTATCCCCTGCTGCACTATTGAAGTCAGGACTGCACAGGGGATGTAGCAATAACTCCCAGCAGAGTTCCTGTAATGTGCAAAAGGTGCTTGTGAGTGATTATGGTGCACACTTCTCACGGACAGATGTGTCTCTTTTGACAAGTTATCTATTGATTTTCTAAGGATCAGACATGCCACTCACTAAATGTGCATGGGAACACTGCAGTGGTATGTGTATGCCTGCAGATTAAGTTTGGGAAATATTCAACCAAGAAGGAAGCAGCCTGCCCTGCACTCTCATGTTCGCCCTGCCACCTCTACCTTGAAAGTGCCTCCGGCTCTGTGCCATGGCATTCACCTGCTCGGCACGCCATGCTGTGACTCTGAGGATTCTACCTGCACTGAGCTACACCAAGTGGAGTAGAACCCATGACCTAGTTGCCCCCATAGAACTGTTGAAGCTCCTTGAGTATATCTTGTGTTAAAGAAATGCTGTTCATTATGTGTTTGTGGAACTTGGTCTCCGTGGTTCTCTCTGCCTTGACGAACCTTTACACAGTTTAAAAGCAGGACATTTAATCACAAGTCCTGGTTTGACTTGAACACCCCATAAAAAAAAAAAAAAAAAATAATAATAATAATATAGAAAAATTATCTAGAAAAAAAGTATTTTCCCCTTACTGTTCATTAAATCTTTTGCATATTTGTCACACTTACATTATTCAGATTGTCAAACAAATATTAACATTACACAAAGTGCAGGTTTTAAATGATGATTTTACTAATTTGTGAGGACTGGCTGTAAGCCAAGGTAGCATAGAATCTGCATGTTCCAGGTCCACAAAAATGTTAGTCGCATCATGAAACAAAAGACAACTGTATTGTCTACTTATAACATAAGAGGTATACAGTATTAAGTCCATAGAAGTTAATTTTCACCAGCAGGTTTTTGTCATGGCTTAACACACTGTGCTGCCCCAGCTATCCACCACAGTGATACAATCTCTTACAAAAACTAATATCAACTGTCATTTATCAAATGTCAATCAGCATAACAAAATAGTTTTTTAACCCTAGATAAAATTATTATTATTTTATTTGTTAAAGTGTCCCCTCTAGACCTAAAACTGTCTTGATCCATTTACATTAAATTTGACATTTTTTAAACTTGTGTCCTGAGTTTCTGTCAACACCGTCAGACATTTCTAAAAAATAAATAAAAAGTCAGGCAATCAAAACTCCAAGGACCTCTTTGTGTCTCTTTGTTTGTTCTATAATCTGTTCAACTGCTCAGGTTCTTGTAAGTTTGATCGTTTTTGATATTTTAAAGAATTTATGTTGATACTGATGTGGTCACAAACATAACATGTCAACACCATATGTCTTAAATTATATTACGCTTGGGAGAATTAGTAAAATATATATTTCAAGCATTAAATATGCATCTAGCAAATCATGTAAAAACAATTGTCTCCACATACATTTTAGAAGGTATCTAGCATAACATGGAATTTGGAATGTGGAAATTCACCTGATGGTGGTAACTTATTGTGTGACAGTGTTGACAAATACATCCACTACTTAAAATACTTTATATGTTTTCATTAGCAAATTAGGTTTTGATAATTTCCTGTTTCCAGGTGTTTATGGTGTTTTTTTTTTGTAAATTGTTTCCACAATAATATATTTCAGATGAATTATTACATTTCTTAACATTAAGGAAGAGTTTATTAATAGGATTACTATTTTACTCATTTTAGGTAAAAAGCAAGAATGGATTTATTGTAATAACCAGTTATTATCCTAATTTAATATAGGCCATCTCTGGCAGTGCTCATCCTGTTTCTCCTTGGGAAAAAAAAAGTGTTCCTTTAATTTTGTAAGCAGTTTATATCTGCCACTTAAACTAAAAGGAGCATTTAAGTGTGCTCTAATCTGAGGTGCTGTAAATTGTTGATTTCCGCGGCTGGTCATTAAACAGTCTAATAAACTTGTATTCTGCAGCAGAGGTAGCTCTTGGTCTTCCTTTCCTGGGATGGTCCTCATAAGAGCCAGTTTCATCATAGCCTTTGATGGTTTTGGACAATGCACTTGGAGATACATTCAAATATTATTTAGATTCACCTTTATTTCTAAAAGTAATGATGGACTTTTTTTTCTTAAAAAAGTGTTTCTTGCCATAACATGGATTTGTACTAGTTGTAGTAGCATTAATAGTGCTATTGACTCTGTACTCATCCCTTCCTCTGCACAAGACAAAACCTGAATCACATTAAGAAATGTCACGAATTAATTCTTGACAGGCACACCTGTAAATTGAAAACAATTCCAGGAAATTCTAGAAACTCTTCTAATCCATCACATAATTACGCATGGTGAGTGTTAAGGCATTTCTTGATGTGGATTTCGTAATATACTTTTTTTCATTAAAAAACTATAGGTGTGTAGCTAGTTCCGGGGAAAAAAATATAGCTACTTGATTTAGACCAGTTGGACTGCTGCTCATGTGAGTCTCGGCTTAAATGTGAAATGCATTTTTGCTCATGTTTATCTACCTAAGAATGTCAGAAAAAAAGAAAAAATAATTTTTTTTCATTCTTCTTTTTTTTTTTGCATCATTTTTGTTAAATAAACAGGAGCAAAGTTAAAAACATTGTTATTCATTTGAGATTTGAGGATTTATTTGCTTAATACTGTCATAACACAATTAAAGTCCACCTCAAGCTTTCCAAATTCCCAAGTCCCAATCACGCTCACACTCTCCTGTGTTCTAAATCATACATACCTGGTTCTAATCAGCTACACACTATCTGTCTTGGCAAAGTATAAGATCAGTTTCCTAA
Organism: Clarias batrachus; assembly: GCA_003987875.1. NCBI lineage: Eukaryota > Metazoa > Chordata > Actinopteri > Siluriformes > Clariidae > Clarias > Clarias batrachus. The sequence continues at coordinate 103,407 of QMIH01000005.1, read as the reverse complement.
GTCTTAATGTTCTTGTGTTATTAGGGCCCAAGCACTATAAGGTGCGCAGGACCCTCTTGTTTTCCTAAGGATTTTTTCCCCCACCCTTTTGGACTTTTCAGGGCTCTTAACATGTTCAAAAACTCATGAAACTTGGCAGACAGGTTGGAATCTGCTGCCATCAGGATGCCTGAGAGTCTTGTGGCCCGGGGCCCCCACACGAGATTTTGCTGCCTAGCTCATACACACTTTCACGTAGGCACACGAAACTCGGTACACATTTAGAGCTCATCGAGCTGAACAACTTTCGCGCTGCATGTCCTGGGCTAAACTCAACAGGAGGCCGGTTATTTTGGGTCGTTCGCAAAAACGCACCCGATAGATTTTGATATACTCCTCCTAGGGAAATTATACAATCGCTACCAAACTGGGCCAAAGAGATCTAAAGACAATGATGATGCAAAATTGCGGAGGGATTTTTGATATCTCAAACGGCTCAGCCGTGATAATGTCTTAAACGTACCCCGAAAAATGATTAATAACTTTCTGTGTGGCATTATATTGAGTGACATTATATTCAGTGACACTTTCTGTGACATCACATTCATGAACATCACATTCAGGAACATCATAATGTGAGGCTTTTCTTCCAGCATCTGCGGCCTATTATACACACATAGACATCACAAATGTTAACACACACACACACACACGCACACACACGCGCACACACGCGCACACACGCGCACACACGCGCACACACGCGCACACACACGCACACACATGCACACACATGCACACACATGCACACACACATTAGCCCTGCATGCACACAAACACACTCACACATCACAGCGATGGATTTTCAAATAACACAGGTTGTGCGGTGCGCCCGGGGTGGGAATGGCACAGGATGCTTGGGCCCATCATCGTTGCTTGCAACTATATTTTGGATTTGGTTCTTGTGGATATTTTGGATAGTTGACCCTATTCTGTTTGTTGTTCTTCTGATTTCTGGCTTTATCTGTGACACTATGTTTGCTTATCGACCAACTTTCTGCCTGTCCCTGTTTATGATCCTATCTTAAGTTTTGGATATGTTTGCCTGCACTGTTTTTTGTAAATAAATGCTAATCTTTATTTGTATCTGACCAAGCCTTTTAATTATCTGACAGAGGCCTGCTATGATCAGATAATGTTTAATATTCTTTTTCTACACAAAAATCATATAATTCAAAAAGAGGCTACTAACTTTTGAACATGACTATATTACATAACAGAGTTTTAGCAGTAGGTTTTTGAAATGACTTTAAACACTGTGTACCCCAGCTACCAGTCACAGTGGTACACTCCATTACAAAAACAACTGTCATATATTAACTGAGCAAACAGGATACAATCACATACGACAATGACACACAAGATAAAACAATGGCATTTCAATATCCAAATCAAAACCTTGACCCCACTGAGATGCCGTTGCATGATTGTATTCATGGCATACACATGGCCAATTTTATAACAAGTGCAAAAGTAGCTACAAACAAACAAACAAACAAACAAACAAAAACACTTCTTGGACTCTTCCAGTGGATTTATGATCTCCTAAATCTTCAGTCTGTTATAAGTTCATGATTGTCTGCACGTTCTCCTTTTTTTTGTAACTAGATATCTCTTTCTTTGCTTCATGACCATAAATTGCGGGTTCATGGTTGTAAATGGCTTTATCAGGAAACACCTGCATCATGGTGAAAAGAGTTTTGAGTTTACAACAGAAATCCCCCAAATGTTTAACTGACCATTTAAGAACTTGTTTTTCCATTTCCATACATATTTATGTTTATAATATAGACATATAAGGAATTATTATAGTTTTTATCCCCCCAGTAGAAATGCTGTAAGTATACAAGTGCAGTATTTCAATATAGATTAGCTATTAAATAAACATATAAATTAACAAATAAATACATAAAATGTTTTATATAGTTAAATTGAACTTGCAAAAGTGAAATATAAAATATGTATAAGTTATTAATGCCCTGTGCTGCTTTGTGGCTAGTATACCTGATTTTTAAGCACAAAACCTGGTTGCCACTTGACTAGGTGGTTAAAGGGCTCACTGTACATTATGTGGAGCTGAAGAAACCATCTACACAAATTTAGGTGGCAATCAATCTGCAATTTTTGCATTGACTATTGTATACTAGTTATCTGGTACTGCACCCGCTATTCAATTTAATTACCATTTCCTTGAATACAGGAAGAACTGATAATATATATAAAGATTTATGTATCTTTAGTAACTTTTAGTCAGTGAACTGATTAAAACATGGAGTGTTCACGAATGATGTACTGTAAGGTACACTGCGTAAATCAAACTGAAGTTCAGTCTCAGCAGCAGGTTTTTGTCAAGGCTTTAAACACTGTGATACCCCCCCACCCAGGCACAGTGAAACTTCTCATTACAAAAACATCTCACCATGAAAACAAAAACATTAACTGTAGACTATATTACATACTGGTTTTAAACTGGGTATTAATATAATATTATATTAATATAAGTCCCTGGAAGCTGAAAATGTTTGCCAGCAAAGCCTATTTTCTTGGTTTTATTGTAGATTTTATTGCAGTGTATTTAAGGTTTACCAAATTTTAGTGTATTAAATAACTGACTGAATTTCATATTTCTTAAAGGTTTGAGATTAAATAAAATATTGTTTTGTAGCCTTAAACTAGGCAGCATGGTGGTGTACTACTTAACGCACTGGCCTCACATCTCCAGGGGGAAAGGGCTCGAGTCCTGCCTTTGTGTCCATGTTGGTGGACTTTGCTTGATCTTCCTCTGCTTGAATTTATTCTGGGAACACCTGGATGATCACCTTTCATTGTTCCTGCTCCCCAAATAGACTCCGCTCATTAAACGTGTGAAGCCCTCAGTCACATCTATCAGAGTGTGGACTGAAGAGGCAGACACTATACTTCAGGACCGATTTCATCATATGGATTGGAGTAGGTTTGCCTCTCAAGCTACTTCTGACTCTCACATGGACATCAATCTATACACCTCTTCTGTTTTGGATCACATCAAAGCCACCAGTGACAATGTGACAACCGTCAAGCAAATTACAACATACCCTAATCAGAAGCCATGGATGAAGATCACTTCAACAACTCTGATCCTCGGCGTATGTGGCAGGGCATCCAGTCCATCAGTGACTACAAACCCGTCCACTCTGCAACCATATCCACTGAAATCTCCTTCCTCAACGAGCTAAATAACTTTTATGCTCGCTTTGATCAGAGTCACCAGGAGACAATCACTACGTTGATGTCACAAGCCAGCCCAATCAACCAAGCACATCCAGGCCAGGATTTCAGCTAATTAACCCCATGCACCTGCAACTTATTAACAATCTACCACGCCTTTAAAAAGAAGCTTAGAACTCCATTCATTGCCRAAGTATCTTGCTTGYGTGCCTCTTGATCTGTCACTCGCGATTTTTCCAGTTATTTCTACCTCTGTGTTTGACCCTGCCTGTCTTCCTGGATTTTGTCTCGTGCCTTGCCCTCTGGATTACTATCACTGCTTGGATTTGCTTCTGTGTATGACCTCGCCTGCATTACGGACTTTGATTTCGGGTACGTGCTTCTGGATTTGTTTTTTCTCACCGCTGGGCAACTGTTACCGACCCTGCCTGTTCCTCCGACCTTGTTTAGTGCCATTCCCTGCCGTATTTGTGCTCCTGCTGAGCCTGCACATTGAGACTTATTTGTGCCTTCGAACTAAAGCTTTCAGAAAGGCTTTCTGTCTGCAATTGGGTTCACTCCCGTTCAGCCCCACTCCTGACAGTTGATACCGCCTGTGAACTTTCAGCCTCTCTCACTTTCCACCGCAGAAGTCTCTGCTGACTTCAGCAGGATAAACAATCGGAAAACTGCTGGCCCAGATGGAATACCTGCACGTGTGCACAGAACCTGTGCTGAACAGCTGACTGAAGTCATGACAGACATCTTTAATCTGTCCCTACATCAATCAACAGTGCCTACTTGCTTTAAATCCACCTCCATTATGCCTATGCCTAAACACTCCAAACCTATGTGCCTTAATGATTACCGCCCCATAGCACTGACGCCAATACTCATGAAGTGCTTTGAGCGGCTAGTCCTAGCAAATCTCAAGAATAGCCTTGCACCCACATTGGACCCTCATCAGTTCGCCTACTGCGAGAATAGGAGCATTGAAGATGCTTTTTCCCTAACACTACACACGGTACTGTCTCACCTGGATAATAAGAACACTTACACAAGAATGTTGTTTGTGGATTTCAGCTAAGTGTTCAACACAGTCATCCCCTCCAGCCTGATTAGTAAGCTTACTGATCTTGGAATCAACACCTCTCTATGCAGCTGGATACTGGATTTTCTGACTAACAGACCACAGAATGTTAAATCCAATAACATTCTCTCCTCAACCATCATCCTGAACACTGGTGTGCCACAAGGCTGTGTCCTGAGCCCCTTCCTGTTTTCATTGTACACACATGACTGTAGCACTATGTATGGTTCTAATACCATAATTAACTTTGCAGATTACACAACAGTGATTGGCCTCATCAATGACAATGATGAGACTAACTACAGGGCAGAGGTAAAGCACTTAACCGAGTGATGTGCTGAAAATCACTTGCTTCTGAACACCAGTAAGACCAAGGAGCTCATTGTGAACTTTAGAAGGAGAAGAGGTAACACACACTCCCCTGTCTACATCAACGGGACAATGTTTGAACGTGTTACAAAGTTCCTGGGGATACACATTTCTGAGGATTTAACTTGGTTCACTAATACCTCCAGTCTCCTCAAGAAAGCTTCCCAGCACCTCTTCTTCCTGAGACTACTAAGGAAGAATCACCTTTCTAAGGAAATAATGAACAATTTCTACCATTGTGCAGTAGAGAGCATCCTAGCCAGTTGTATTACAGTCTGGTACACTAACTGCTCTGTCTCGGACCGCAAATCCATCCAAAGGGTGGTAAAAACCGCCCAGTGCATCATTGGTACCCCACTTCCTGTCAATGAGGAAGTCTACAAGAGGAGGTGTCTGCGTAGAGCTGGAAGCATCGTGAAAGACACCTCTCACCCTGCACATAAATTGTTTTCTCCCCTTCCCTCTGGAAAAAGGTTCAGATGCCTAAAAGCCAAGAGCAGCAGGCTGAGGAACAGTTTTTACCCCACAATTACCTTATTGAACACAACTTCACTGACCCCCTTACATGGATGGTACCACCATCACTGATAACCCAACATTCCTGTTTAATACCCCTGTAAATACTGAATAATGTTCATTTCTGAGGCTGGTGACTCGGATGAACTTATCCTCCGCAGTAGAGGTGACTCTTGGTCTTCCTTTCCTGGGGCGGTCCGCATGTCCGCATATATTCTTTCTGTAATCCAGTTCATACATAGACCTTATTTTTATCTATTAGTTTTATAGATCTGTATATATGTTTATATTGCACTGCTAACTTGCACTTCTGGTTAGATGCTAACTGCATTTCATTACCTTGTAACTATGTGCAATGACAATAAAGTTGAATCTAATCTAATCTAATCTAATCTAATCTAATCTCTGGTTCCACAGTCCAAAGATATTAGTCATTAATTGCCATTTCCAAATTGCCTGTAGTATGTGAGTATGTGTGTGCTGGTGTCCTGTGATGGACTGTGAAAGGTGAAAGGTATAGACAATGAAAGAATTTAACATCTGTTTTGCTTATGTCATATATGTTTTTACAGTTATAATATTCAGTAATGTTACTTTAGAAAGCAAATGATTATTGCAGCAAAACAGTGTTTTTGCACTTTGCAAAAAAAAAAAAAAAACACTTTGCACTGTGTAGCTTACTGAATTAATGTTGCCAATCTTTAAAATTATGTAATCTTCTATTTCTTTTAAAATATAAAAAAAAAATTATTTGAAACGTAAATCTTGAAACATAAAAAATGGTTATTATTATTATTATTATTATTATTATTAGTAGTAGTAGTAGTAATAGTAGTACGGTAGTAGTAGTAGTTTTCCACAGTTCTACAGGTTTTTGTAGTGGCATAAAACACTGTGTTCCAGTTAGCACAGTGGTGCACTCCATTATAAAAACAACTTTGAAATGTTAACTGGGCAAACCGCTTCAAATCTCAATGTTTCCCCAAAGAAAACTTTTCACAAGGAATAAGCTGAATTTTTTATGCTTTTTTAAATGTGTCAAATATTTAATAAGTTATCTAAAAAACATAATATTAACAATAAAATTAAATGCAATCAGTAAACATAATACCACTGGTATGGTACTACTGGTTTTGGTTGCAAATCTTCTTCCGGATTTCTTTATAGAAACACTTTACCATCAAATCCTGAAAGTTGATATTAATTTATCTAAATATAAGACAAAAACTGATGTCCTTCTAAGCATTCCCTGTTTTGTATTTTATTTTATTTTTTATTCTTGACACTGAAAGAGTCATAGTTTCTGCTGTGTTACCCTCTCTTATGCAAACAGTCTAGATCTTACTTTCTCTTGCAATTACTTTTAACCAGCTGGTCCAAAATTTGTAATGAATGTACTCAGTTATATTCAATTTAATATACACTTGCACCTATAGCAGAGTTTAATTACAAAAAGGACTAAAAGCACACTTCACCATATAAAATGAAAAATGACAGATAAATGAATGTGCATTAAATAATTTCTCTTGCATTACTAGCCTGTTCCTCATTCTGTAACTGTCTCATTATTCGTAATTGTGGGTGTGTGTTTTATATTTGTAGCGCTTCTGTTACAGCACCAAGTTTTTGTAATGGCATAAAACACTGTGCAACATAACCAGAGCTATAGTACGCCACTGTGATATACTCTGTTACAAAAACTGTCATATGTTCATTGAGATTGAGCAAACATTTTAAAATCACTTATGACAATGACATTCATATTGAGATGAACAATTTATTTGAACAAGTGAGCAAGGGTTTTTTTTGCTCCTTAGCGGCTAAGACCAGTCAATTCAATTAATTTTTATTTGTATAGCGCTTGTCATTGTTGCAAAGAAGCTTTACACAAATCAAAAGAAATTATGAAAGTTTTTATTTAGTGTGAATGTGTATGATCAAAATGATTAGATACTAAAGATGCAACAGTTGTAGCTCATTCCTTAAAGCAGTCTGTACATGGTGGCTCTTTATTAACTGACTCCAGCCTCTTTCCACTTCATGTGAGGCTCTTCCAAGTTCATTTCATCTTTGCTTCACAATCTTCTTAAGACTATGGTCATCCTTGTTGCTTGTGCACATTTTCCTACCTCTGTTTTTCCTTTCAGTCAATCGTCCATAAATATGTGGAGGAAATTGATAATGGTCTTCTAGACAATTGTCAACTCTCCAGTCTTCCCCATGCATGTACTGTATTGAACTAGACTAAAAGATAATTTGTATTTATAGTGTATAAATAGTAATTTACTCCCTGTGCTTAGTGGGTTTCCTCCGTGTACACCGGTTTCCTCCCACAGTCCAAAGACATGTAGATTAGGCTAATTGGCATTTCCAAATTGCCCATAGTGTGTGAATAAGTGTGTGAGTGTGTGTATGTGTGTGCCCTGTGTGTGCCCTGTGATGGATTGGCACCCTGTCCAGGGTGTACCTTGCCTTGTGCCCTAAGTCTCCTGGGATAGGCTCCAGGCCCCCGCGACTCTAAATACAGGATAAAGTGGTATAGACAATGAGTGAGTGAGTGAAAATAGTAATTTACTCAAACTTGAAACTAAACATTTTAATATTTTAAGATACTAGATTTTTGAGCTAGAAATTAAAACTTAAAGGTTTAAAAATATTTTTATACTAATTTAATTTAAATTTTTTAAATTAAATTCTGAAAGAAAAACTTTCACAATATTCATTTTTTCCCTAGATTTTCCATTTACTTGAGTTGGAAACAGATATCATTAATTAAAGAGTAAATACAATTAGGTGTCATTTTTATAATAAGAGCATTCCACCGGATGACTGCAGTGGGCTCCGACCCAAATCAACCTGGATCGTCATTCCCTTACAGTCCGTTACAATATTTTCACCATTCAAATGTTTAACTGAGGCTCATGACCATAGTGTACTTAAAGTCTTTTATTAATGTCAATTGCAATAACACCTTCAGTCATAAGAATTTTAATCACAAGTCCTGGTTTGACATTAATGTCCCTCATAGATCTGCATGTTGATACAGTATATATTAGTCCAAAATGTATGTTTGTACCTTTTTACTAGTCTAGAAGCCTTTTCAGTAACAGTCACACTTGTACATAAAGTACACTATCATTCCTTTTTTAGGTATCAGCACATGGGATGGCAGTGTAAGCTCTGCACATGTGTGACTTTATGGCTATTTAGTGCCCTGTCTTCATTTAGACTGTCCTTTAAGATCGTGAAGGCCTCTGCACACTTTTGATCTAATTTGAGTACAAATGCATACAAATTAGAATCTAATAGAAACTTTTCTAGTCCTTCATCTAATTACACATGGTCAGATTTTCTAGTGTCCACGTAGAATATATTGTAAGACATATACTGTGTAAACAGGTCAAACATGGAAGTCCACAGAAGGTCAGTCTCAGCAGGTTTTTGTCATGGTATAAAACACTGTGCCACCCCACCCCCCCATACACAGTGATAAACTCCATTACAAAAACATCTCTCCATGAAAACAATACCATTATAACTGTATCCTACAATATTGCATACAGTTTTTAATTATTCATCTTCAAAAGCCCTTTCCTTCTCCTTCCCTCTTTGACAAGTCATTGGAAGATAAAATTACAACCCATATCTTGTTAGTCTCTTCTATTCAGTTAGTTTTATTGTATTTTTTTGCTGTGTATTTGTTTAAGACCTACCAAATGGAAACGTTGAAATGAAAATATCTAAATGGTTTTCATAGTTGTCAAAGGTTTGAGATAAGCTAGAATATTGTTTTGTAGCCTTAATCTAGGTCTTAGGGTGGGGTCAGGGTTTGAGTCCTGCCTTTGGGTCTGTGTGCATAGAATTGACATTTTCTCAATTCTATGCACACCAGTAGATGACATGGCACCACAATAGTCAATGTGGTAATCGATTACACTGCTAAAACGTCAGACTGAAATTCAAGAAAATTGGATTTTGTGCCTTTCCACTCTTCCTCCAGACTGTGCGAGCTTGATTTCCATTTAAATTTTGCACCTTAGCCTAAATAAGATGCTTTTGATATATCTGGCTTTATTCTAGAGGTGCAACAGTTGTAGCCCATTTATTGAAGTGGTATGTGCATAGTGGCTTTTGATTAACTGACTCCAACCTCATTGTGAAGCTCTTCCAAGTTCTTGAATCAGCTTTGCTCAAAAATCTTCTTAAGATTCTCAACTTTCCATAAATCGGCCTTGTCTTCTAGACAAAACTCAGCAATCTTTCTCATGTGTTTATTGAACTAGACTAAGAGTTAAATGGTATTCATGAATAGTATGAATAATAATTTACTAAAACATTAAATAAAATCTAAAGAAATAATAATAATAATAATAATAATAATAATAATAATAATAATAATAATGTTTTGTCTGTACATTGGTTAGAACTTGGTGTGGTGATCATGTCTTAATATAGCAAACATATAAGCTTTTTTTAACATTTAAAATGTACTGACATATTAACATAATTAACTAGTGCAAAAGTGGTTAAAATAAATAAATAAATTAATAAATACATAAATAATAATTAAAACTGCCAATGGGTTTATGGTCCCCTGAGGTCTTAAGTGCTTTGTTTTCTTCAGACCATCCTTTTTAAAATCTATCTCCTTCTTTGAATCATTACCCTAAAATGAAGGTGCAGTTTTGCAAATAGCTTAAAGTTTTCATCACAGAGAAATTAATTTTGAATTTTGAATATGCTACAGACATAAACAACCAAAATGTTTAAATGATCATTTAAATAACTTTTTGTCCCTTCTTTCCATATTTATCCAAACTTGGGTACCACTTGTCCTGGTGGTTAAAGCGCTCACTGATTAAGCTATCTTCACAAWCCAAGGTGGCAAAGAATCTGCTAATCTTTGCATGTAATAATAATGCATAATATTATATAAAGTATATAGCACAGGGCGGCACAGTGGTTTAGTGGTTAGCACTGTCGCCTTGCACCTCCAGGGCCCAGATTTGATTCCCGGACAGGTTTGATTCCTGTCTCTGTGTGCATGGTGTCTGCTTGGTGTGCACCCATGTGCACCCATGCTTGGTGAGTTTCCCCCAGGTACTCTGGTTTCCTCCCACAGTACAAAGACCTGCAGATTAGGCTAATTGGTGTTTCCAAATTGCCCATAGTGTGTAAATGAGTGTATGATTAAGTGTATGTGTGTGCCCTGTGATGGTTTGGCACCCTGACCTCAAACCTTGATATGTAAATTAGGCAAAACTTCAACCCCAATGTAACCCCCCCCCCCAAAAAAAAACAAACAAAAAACATTACACACACACACACGCACGCACGCACGCACGCACGCACGCACGCACRCACACACACACACACACACACACACACACACAAAAAAAGAGTTACTCACTATATTATCAATATCTTTTGTACCAATGTGATTATATACAGTATGGTTATCATGTCTGCAATATCATGTACAAAAACCATTAATATTTAGAAACATACTTTCAAAAGTCATTTATAAATATATAATTTATTAATTCAATTATATTTAATGACAACCATGACAAAAAACAAAGAAAACTGAGGCGATCTCTATGTCCTTTTTTTATTTTATCACTGTGTGTGTGTGTGTGTGTGAGTGTGTGTGTGTGTGTGTGTGTGTGTATAATGTTTTTTTTTTTTTTTTTTTGGGGGGGGGGGGCACATTGGGGTTGAAGTTTTGCCTAATTTACATATCAATGTTTGAGGTCCTTTAATGTATGCAATGTACAGCAATGACTTACTGTAATACTAAAAAAATAAAAAAGACACATTCATTACAAACTTAGTCAGGAAATATTTACAATCATAAAATAATCAGTAGTCTACATATATTAAACACATTAATTATGAACATGACAAACAAATAATTTCCATACTTTTTAGTTTTTTCAACAGTCTCAATAAAATGAGCACTTAACCAGGCAAGCAAAGCACAAAAGAGAATCACGGTCATTAAAACAACAAATTAATTTTAGCAGCACCAGTTGGACACTTGGTGTGGACATCTTTTTCCTCACTGAAATTCTGAATCCCTTTTTTTCCTGTTTGTAAACATTATTTTTTTTCTTTTTTTTTTCACAGTGCAGACTTTTTGGGCCTTTTGGAGTTCCTTGTGTACAGGGATGTGTAAAAACCTTACAATCAGGATAAAGATATTTACTGACAGACATTCATTTGATTAATAAGTTTAATCATTTTGAAATGTTTTCTGATGCTGCATATTATGCTTTATACAGTTTTTTAAATTACATGTAAAGAATAGATTTTCATTTCTAAGCATGTGATAAACAGCATTTTCTTTTTTATTTTTTTAATTTCTTTTTTATAATAAAAAAAATAAAAAAGAAAATGCTGTTTATCACATGCTGTTTATCACATATATATATATTATTTATTATTATTAACTCACATGGTAAAAATATGCAGTGAGTTATATGTAGCATTAAAGGACTTGGGAATTAACATTTTGTCTTAATCATGATTCCATTAGTTTATATATGAGGTTTTTGTAATGGCTTAAAACACTGTGTACCAGCTACCAGAGTCGTAGCACAGTGACACACTCCATTGCAAAAAACAACTACCATATTTGAACTGAGCAAACATGTTACAATCACGCACTGACAAACCTGAGGAAAAAAAAAACAATGGTGTTTCAATATCCAAGTCAAAGTCCAAACCTTGACCCCTTGAGATGCTGTCGTATAATAGATTGTATTCATGATCATACAATACTTAGGGTAGATTTTATAATTCTGGTCAATGGGTTAAAACTTCGCCACAAACCTCATTGTGTTTCTTGGTGTGTTGAGCTAGAAACTTTCTAACGACCAAGATCTGTGGTAATGTTCTTATACGAGGTGTTTTGAGACTAGTTTTGTGAAACGCCAACTGATAAAATCACAAGGCTGCATGCATACTCACAAGGAGCACTGACCATCATAAGTCAGTGTGCCAAAAGACATTGTCCTGTGTGCCCTGACCACATGTGTTACTGTACCACGTCTGCTATTTCGTCATGAACAGCAAGTTAGAATGAAGAGTGAATGTGAAATTCGGTGTGAAACTGGGCAAATCTGTTACAGAGACATTAGACATGATTCAGACAAATCTTCACTGGAAGACTACAAGAGATCAGGAAGACCTTCAACAAGCTCAACCCTCGAAAATTTCAAAACCATTCAGCAATTTTGCATATTGCAATAATCCACGCACAACATTGCTGCTATTGTCCGTGTCAAACAGAGCACTCCAAGCAATTCTCATGTGCGATTTGAACATGCCTGATTGAATGGTACCGTATTGCTACCAAGTTCTTTCCCCGGCTGCTGACCCAGGAGCAAAAAGTCTACCAAGAACTCAGTCAGCGTACCATGCATGACCCGTCGAGGAACATTACCTGTGACAAAACTTAGGTGCATAGGTTTGATCCTAGGATGAAGCAACAGTCTTCAGAGTGGAGGAGCCCATCATCTCCCTCCGCCCCTGACCAAAAAAGGTGAGGCAGGTCTGCAACGCAACCAAGTTCATGTTCATAATCTTTTTTGACACTTGTGGAATTGTGCATGAATAATTTGTCCCCGTGGATCAGACCACAATTAGCAAATTCTACTGCCAGGTTTTAAAGCAACTGAGGGAGGCCATGCAGTGAAAGCTAACCAGATCTGTGGCACATGAATCTTGAAATTTTGATACACCTTCGTATGCATTTCAACTTTGATTTAGGACTTGAAAACTATGTTTCTAATATACAGTACATGGTTTTTGAGTGATATTTAACCAACACCAAACCTTGATGTGATGGTCATGTCTTACTGTAGTAATGATAAGCTATTTTAGCAAATATTAAAATCATATTTAAAATGTTTCTTACATTAGTACAATTAACAAATTTGCTATTAATATTATATACAGTATATAACTCCCCAAACTCTCCCAGTGGGTTTGGGATCCCCCAAGTCTGCAGTCAGTTATAAGTTCCTGTCCAATTTTTTTTAAACTACCTCTTTATTTCTTTTAAGGCCAAAAAGTGATGAGGCTTCATCAGGAAACACCTGCATAATGATGAAATAATTTCTGAGTGTACTGTGGAAATAATTACACCAAATATTTAACTGACCATTTTCCTTACATATCTATGTTTATGTTGTAGACATATAAGGAATTATTATATCATACACCTCCCAAAACCAATAGTTGTAAGTATAAAACTAATTTATTTCATAGATGAATTGCATCAAACATTTCAAAACTAATTAATTTATATGGTTAAATAGGGCTTGTAAAAGTGGCATATTAAATATGTAAAGTTATAGTAAGAAGTCTTTAATGCTTTGGGCTGCTTTCGGCTAATTTACTTTTTTTAGGCACAAAACCTGGTTGCCACTCGACTAGATGGTTACAATAAAGGCTTACTGTACTGTACATAATGGGGAGCTGAAGAAAACCATCTTTACAATCGAAGGTGGCAAATTATCTGCATTTTTATTTCTTTGACTGTTGTATACCAATTTTCTGATACAAACCTAATAAATGTTATTACCACTTTCTTAAATACAGGAAGAACTAATAAGTGAATTTCCTTATATAGACTTTTAGTAGTTGCTGAACTCAATGCATGTTTTCACTAACAGACATATACTGTACTGTGCTATTCAGCAGTTCAAACATGTAAGCCTACAGAAGTTCAGTCTCAGCAGGGTTTTTGTCATGGCTTAAAATACTGTGCCACTACTACCCCAATACACAATGATAAACAGCATTGCAAAAACATCTCAACATGAAAACAGGAACATTAACTGTGGCCTACAATATTGCATACAGATTTTAAACTAAGTATTCATCTTCCAAGCCCTGTATTTTTCCTGGTTTTTGAAAGCTAAAATTGTCTTTCGGCACACTATATCTGGTTAATCTATTCTTATTGAATCTAATATCTATATATTCAAAAATGTATTTAACTATTGCATTGTTTACAATTGAAAAAAAAAATCATTCACTTTTAAATTAATCACATTTTGTTGCTTTGCAGCCTGAAATAAAAACAGACACAGTTCTTGTTTTATCTACAGTAGCTGTATTTACTTAATTTTTAACATCCAAGAGAAATGTGATATCACAAAATGCAACACATTAAAGGCAGGTGATTGTTTTCTATACTGACTACTATACTGACACATAAATGGAAGTGTTTTGAATATCTGAATAGATTTCATAGTTCTAAAACATTTGAGATGAATTAGAATATTGTTTTGTATCCCTAGGCATCATGGTCATGTAGTGGTTAGCGTTGTAGCTTCGCACATCCAGGTTCAAGAGTTTGAGTCTTGCCTTTGGGTCTGTGTGTGTGGACTTTACATTTTCTCCATGTGCTTGGTGGGTTGCTATCATGTACTCTGGATTCCTCCCACAGTCCAAACATATGCAGAATAGACTAATTCTAGATTAGCTGTCATCTGAGTGCGTTTGTTCGCCTCTGCCCTGCAAGTGGACTGTGAAGGATAAGTAGTATTTAGAATTTGGGAGTGAGAACCTTAAACTAATAAAAAATATATACCAGGTTAGTCAATAAATACACTATTACTTTTAGTCAGAGTCTGCTCACACATATCCAGTGTGTTTTTTTTTTTTTTTTTTTGCTTTCACAGATCTATAAGTTTTTGTATTGACACACTCTAAAAACTGCTGGGTTAAAAACAACCCAAAATGGGTTGTTTTTAACCCAGCTGCTGGATGAATATTGGACCAACTACATGCTGGGTTAATTTAACCCAGCAAAATGGGTTATTTATTTAACCCAGTAAGATGGGTAAAATATTCAATCCAAATGCTAGGTCATATTTTACTATAATGCTGAGTTAATTCTACCTCACAAATTTTTATGTTTTACATGTCTATGGGTAAAACAGTTTAATTACTTTAATATACTGGTCTATTACAAAAGAAAACACTAAGTTTTGCAAACCATACATATGTGCAAGAAACAACACCCAATTAAATGTACAAAACATAGAAACATATTTATTTTTCAAAAGCACAAGATCAGATAATACAAAACAAGTTCAACATAGACATCATTACGATACTATTACTGAGAAGCACTAATGCCTGAGAGCAGTGCTGGTCATTATCTCCCAACATCAGGATGTAGGTGTACGGCCTCGACTGACAGATATTCCACTGTGTTGGTTCCAACCTTAGAAAGAACGAAAGTAAAAGTTTATGGAAAAATTCGAGAGGGTTGGCTAGTATGYAWATTTGTAAGATGATTAGTGTTTTGTAACACCTCMGCTATTTTATATGTGTTTGCTAACGCTAGCAACCTARCTAAATGCTAGCGTCATGCTGGCACTACAGTTAACAGTTTAGCTTTCATTCATCACTTCACCACCTTCATACACCCTGCAAGCATTCTACAAAGAAAGCTAAAAAGCTCAGACATTTTTGCTGTTTCTTTCTTACACAGGTGGGGTTCTTTGGTTTGGCTAGTTAGCAGCCAGTGTCAGATAAACTAGCATGCTATAGCACAGACCAGGCTGAAAGTTTGAGTGTAACACGGTAAGAGTAATAAATGTTACATACAGTGAAACAATTCAGTCATAGGTGAGTGAAAGTGTGTATACAGACCTTATATTGAACGTTTACATTTCCTCTTAAATGCGTGAGGAGGAAGAAAAAAAGACACGAAGCTGACCCAGCCACTGAATACACCGGTGAACTTTGGGGGAGGGGCGGTCTGATCTGTGATGTTAGCTGTTGCTAGCTAACCCAACTCCAACCCAGCAAGCTGGGTTAAACAAAAAGTACCCAACTCACTGTAAATAACCCAGAAATATTACCCAAAAGAGGCAACCCAGCGTTTGGGTAGTAAAAACAACCCAGCATTTTTTAGTGTGCATAAAACACTGTGCTCCATCCAGCACAGTGATGTACTCTATTACAAAAACAACTGAGCAAACTACTTCAATCACAGTATTTTCCCTCAAACTGTCATAGGAAATAAATTGTATCGTTTTTATACTTTTAAAACCTTTTTTAAAATATTGAATGAAAAGGTTATTAAGTCAAATCTAACTTATATTAACAGTTAAGTACATTTTCTCAGTGTGCTTTGTGGATTTCATCTAGGTACTCTGGTTTACTCCATCAGTCAAAAAGTCAAACAATAATTTTCACAGCAGCAACAAATAAAAAAAAACAAACAGCTTATGAGTACATGGGAAATAAATGAAACTCCTAGTATGGATGCTAATGCTCGCCTAAGTACTAATCAAACAGAAATGTTTGCTATCAATGGTGGATAAATGGAATTTCGAAGAACAGTAACGTTACAAATTACATACTTGGGTGAGTTTCTCCTGCTTGTTTAGTGACCACAGTTTGCGATTACTCATGTTTGTTTTAATTGCCAGTTTTACCGTTTAATAGGTAAATAATTTCTCTTACCTGGAATTGCGTGCTCCGTCATATTCCTAACAGAATACTTTGGCAGTATACACAGCAGAAATCTTAATTAAAGATTCAGATAAACCATTATCACTTACGCTAGGAGCAACGAGTTGTGACAGGAAATCACCCAACTCATGTCCATCTCATGGAGCAAACCCCATCACATCCCCCCAGATTCTTTGGTAGAAAGAAGATATTGGATATAATTGGATCCCAATTTACATCTAAAGTATGGAAGGATTTCATGGAAAAAAATGGGTGTCACTATCAAAAGAAAGTACAGTGTGTCATTTACAGGGGAGGGTATGGACCGGTGGAGAGCTGCTGGGTAACAACACAAGACGTTCTAGATCCATTCATAATAAAGGAATTTCACATCAACCTGCCACAACTGCACCAAAGGAGACCTATAGAAAAGGTTGCTCCCAGGGGAAGCTCTTTGGAGGAGGGCTCTGTCATGCTATCGGCAGCGGCCATAAAAATAAAAAAGCCTATGAGTATAAGTGCTCACCTGAGTCTTAATCAAACATATAAAATAGAACTCAGAAGAACTGGAGCATTGTGAAGTAAGTTGAAGTAAGCGACGTTACCGAGTCATGTTCTTTTATTCTTTTATAAAATTCCAAATAAATATACAGATGTTTTGTCCCAGTTTCCAAGAATGACTGATTTATATTGCATCAATTTCAGCACAAAGTTTTTGTAATGGAATATAACACCAGATAGCTATGGTACACTCTGTTACAAAAACAACTGTTATATTGAAAAAAATATTGTTATATTGACTTGATAAAACACAGCGGACCAACACCAGTAGATGATATGGCACCTCAAATCATCACAGACTATGGAAACTTCATACTTGAATGCAAGCAAATTGGATTTTGTACCTCTCCACTCTTCCTCCACACTCTGTGAGCTTGATTTTCAAGTGTACGTTTACATTTTGGACCACTGAATGATAGTCCAGTTCTTTTCTTCGTTAGCCTAGATAAAATGCTTTTGATATCTCTTAAATGTTTAGATCTTTAGTTGCTGAACTCATGTGAACTCTTACAGTGGACATTACATGTTTTCACTAACAGACATATACTGTGCAATTCAAGCAGTTCAAACCTGTAAGCCTACAGAAGTTCAGTCTCAGCAGGTTTTTGTCATGGCTTAAAATACTGTGCCACCACTACTCCAGTACACAGTGAGAACCTTCACTACAAAAACATCTCAACATGAAAACAGGAACATTAACTGTAGCCTACAATATCGCATACTATTTTTAATGAAGTATTAATCTTCAAAAGCCCTTTATGTCTCCAGGTCTTATTGAGAAGTTTTTGGAAGCTACAATTGTCTGTTGGCAAACCATATCTCTTTATCTTATTCTGTATGTTTTATTGTAGATTTTATTGCAGTGTATTTGTTTACAATGGGTATACTTGAATAAATAAATAAATAAATAAATAAATAAATCATCCGCTTTTAAATTAATCATATTTTGTTGATTTGCAGCCTGGAATTAAGACAGACACAGTTTTTGTTTTATCCAGCAGTATTTACTCAATGCAACTTTTACTATACAAGAGAAATGTGATTATTATATTAAAGAAATGTGATTATTTTCTATACCCACAAGTGTTTTAAATATCTAAATTTCATAGTTCTCAAAGGTTTGAGACATTATAATATTGTTTTGTAGCCTTAAACTAGACAGCATGGTGGTGTAGTGGTTATGACTGTAGCCTCTCAGCTCCAGGGTCAAAAGATTGAGTCTTGCCTTTGGGTCTGTGTGTGTGTGGCCTTTAAATTTTGCTTGGCTCTGCTCACAGACATGTATATTAGACTAATTCTAGATTACTTGTAGTGGACTGCGAAGGACAAGTAGAGAGTGAGTGAGAACCTAAAGCTAATGAAGATGTGCTTAGTCTATAAATACAATATTGCCTTGGGAATGTATGTTTTTTTTGGCTTCCACAGGTCTATAGGTTTTTGTAGTGACATAAAACACTGTGCCCCATCCACCACAGTGTTGTACTCCATTACAAAAACAAGTTTGAAATGTTAACTGAGCAAACCACTTCGACCACAATATTTCCCTCAAACAATAATTTTCATAATAAATAAATTTCATATTTTTTAAATGTCATTTGTTAACATTCTAGATATTTAATGTATTAGTTATTAGGGCAAACCTAACTTAGAACTCGAATCTTGAAAAAGTTGGTACGTTTTTTTAAAAAATAAAATAAAACTAACATTTTTAAAATAATTAAATTAGAATAAAATAAATCTAAAAGACTTTCAAATCACATGAGTCAATATTTTATTCACAATACATAAGATAGAGAGCATAAAAGATTATACTGAGAATTTTTATTTTATTTTATGCACAAAATGAGCTCATTCAAATTTGATGCCTGCTACAGGCCTCAAAAACGTTTGGTCAGGGGCATGTTGATCATTGTGTCCTCTTCTTTTCAAAACAGTTTGAAGACGTCTGGGCATTGAGGTTATGCATTTCCTTATAATAAATAATGGAAAATCCAATGATTCACTTCACAGCCCAAAAATATTCATATAAAAATAATTAATACAAAATAGAAAGTAAAAATAAAACAAAAATAACCTACACTTTACCTTTTATAAGAATTGTGACTGTAGTGATACAAGAGTGAGACAAGAGAGAGGAGAGGAGGGAGGGTGTGGGGGGGGGG
>QMIH01000005.1:58392-78484 GCA_003987875.1 Clarias batrachus | reverse complement strand
CCAGATCTTAATCCCATTGAGAACTTGTGGTCAATCCTCAAGAGGCGGGTGGACAAACAAAAACCCATTAATTCTGACAAACTCCAAGAAGTGATTATGAAAGAATGGGTTGCTATCAGTCAGGATTTGGCCCAGAAGTTGATTGAGAGCAGCCTAGTCGAATTGCAGAGGTCCTGAAAAAGAATGGCCAAAACTGCAAATACTGACTCTTTGCATAAATGTCATGTAATTGTCGATAAAAGCCCTTGAAACATATGAAGTGCTTGTAATTATATTTCAGTACATCACAGAAACAATTGAAACAAAGATCTAAAAGCAGTTTAGCAGCAAACTTTGTGAAAACTAATATTTGTCATTCTTAAAACTTTTGGCCACGACTGTAGACAGTATTAACAAAAATCCTGTAATGAACTGAAAAGGTTTTTATTTTTATTTTTTATTATAAACATGTCTTTGGCCCAGTTTCCATGAATGACTGATTTATACTGCTTCAGTTTCAGCACAAAGTTTTTGTGATGGCTTAAAACACTGTGTACCCCAGCTGCTATCCACCACAGTGGTATAATCTGTTACAAAAACAACTGTCACATTGAACATGTATTCATTGAGCAAACAATCACTCATGACAATGACACATGCTGTGGCAGGGTTGATTGTATTCATTATAAATATTATCTTTTTGATGAAACACTGATACTATGTGTCAATTTTCTGACTAGCAGTTGAATTTGGACTTAATTAAAACACAGTGGACCAACACCAGTAGATGACATGGCACCTCAGTAGTCAATGTCATCTACCTCATTACAGACTGCTAAAACTTCAGACTGAAATTCAAGAAAATTGGATTTTGTGCCTTTCCACTCTTCCTCCAGACTCTGCGTGCTTGATTTCGAAGTGCACATTTACATTTTTCACCACTGAGCAAAATCTTTTCTCCCCTTAGCCTAAATAAGATGCTTTTGATATATCTGGCTTGATTCTAGAGGTGCAACAGTTGTAGCCCATTTATTGAAGAGGTGTGTGCATAGTGGCTTTTGATGAACTGACTCCAACCTCACTCCACTCATTTTGAAACTCTTCCAAATTCTTGAATCAGCTTTGCTCAACAATCTTCTTAAGACTGAGTTTATCCATGTTGCGTATACCAAGCGGTTCCTTTCTATTCAACTTTCCATAAATCTGTCTCGTTTTCTAGACAAAACTCAGCAATCTTTTTATATTGAACTAGACTAAGAGTTAAATGGTTTTCATGAATAGTATGAATAGTAATTTACTAAAACTTTAAATAAAATCTAAATCTAAATAATAATAATAATAATAATAATAATAATAATAATAAATAAATAAATAAAGGAAGGTTTTGTCTGTACATTGGTTAGAACTTGCTCTTTCAACATGTCTATCCAGACAGAATTTGTCACAGCATCAAACAAAACTGCCTGGAAAGTATTCAGTAAAGCTTTGAAAGTCCTTTAGTATTTCCCTTAAGTTAATAAATAATAATAATAATAATAATAATAATAATAATAACCTGAGCCATAAATTTAATCAAAATGTTGAGTAGAAGGAAAGTTATAATCAGGTTATAAACCTTAGTTATAGTTAGGTTTTGACATCAAACTGTGTGTGCATCTTAAATCGACCTCTGGTGTGATGGTCATGTCTTAATATAGCAAACATATAAGCTTTTTTTTAACATTTAAAATGTACTGACATATTAACATAATTAACTAGAAAAACGTGCACTTTTTTGTGCAAAAATTTGCAACCACTGCAAAAGTGGTTAAAAATAAATGAATAAATGAATAATAATTAAAACTGCCAGTGGGTTAATGTCCCCTAGGGTGTTAAGTGCTTTGTTTCGGTATCTATCTCCTTCTTTGAATCAAGACCCTAAAATGAGGGTGAAGTGTTGCAAATAGCTTAAAAATTTTTCATCAGGAAAACACTGCATCACAGAGAAAATAATTTTGAATATGCTACAGACATAAATAACCAAAATGTTTAAATAATCATTTAAATAACTTTTTGTCCCTTCTTTCCATATTTATCCAAACTTGGGTACCACTTGTCCTGGTGGTTAAAGCGCTCACTGATTAAGCTATCTTCACAAACCAAGGTGGCAAAGAATCTGCTAATCTTTGCATGTAATAATAATGCATAATATTATATAAAGTATATAGCACAGGGCGGCACAGTGGTTTAGTGGTTAGCACTGTCGCCTTGCACCTCCAGGGCCCAGATTTCATAAAAGTGAGTACACCCCTCACATCTTTGCAAATATTTATGATGAAATCTTTTCATAGGACAACGTTGCATAAATGACTCTTTGACACAATGAAAAGTAGTCAGTGTAAAGTTTGTATAGCAGTGTAAATTTATTGTTCTCTCAAAATAACTAAAAATACAGCCAATAATAGCTGAACCACTGGCAACAAAAGTGAGATAAAGATATTTACTGAAAGACATTCATTTGATGAATAAGTTTAATCATTTTGAAATGGTTTCAGATGCTGCATCTTATGCTTTATACAGTTTTTTAAATTACATGTAAAGAATAGATTTTCATTTCTAAGCATGTGATAAACAGCTTTTTCTTCTTTTTATTGTTTAATATATATATATATTTTTTCTTATTATCATTTTTTTTTAAACTCACATGGTAAAAAATATGCAGTGAGTTACAGTACAGACCAAAAGTTTGTTCACACCTTCTTTTTCAAAGAGTTTGAATTTGTATTATGCCAAGAAAACAACAATTAAGTAAAGAAAAACAAGTGGCCAGTCAGGTCAGTCGGTCCGAAAAATTGGGAAAACTTTGAAAATGTCCCCAAGTGCAGTCAAAAAAACCATCAGCGCTACAAAGAAACTGGCTGACATGCGGACCGCCTCAGGAAAGGAAGACCAAGAGTCACCTCTGCTGCGGAGGATAAGTTCATCCGGGTCACCAGCCTCAGAAATCGCAGGTTAACAGCAGCTCAAATCAGAGAGCAGGTCAATGCCACACAGAGTTCTAGCAGCAGACACATCTCTAGAACAACTGTTAAGAGGAGACTGTGTGAATCAGGCCTTCATGGTAGAATATCTGCTAGGAAACCACTGCTAAGGACAGACAACAACCTGAAGAGACGCGTTTGGGCTAAAGAACACAATAAAGAACACAATAAAGAAAACTCTTTGAATGAGAAGGTGTGTCCAATCTTTTGGTCTGTACTGTATATGTAGCATTAAAGGTCTTGGGAATTAGCATTGTGTCTTAATCATGATTCCTTTAGTTTATATATGAGGTTTTTGTAATGGCTTAAAACACTGTGTACCAGCTACCAGATCCATAGCACAGTGGTACACTCCATTACAAAAAACAACTACCATATTTTAACTGAGCAAACATGTTACAATCACGCACTGACAAACCTGAGAAAAAAAATAACAATGGTGTTTCAATATCCAAGTCAAAGTCCAAACCTTGACCCCCTGAGATGCTGTCGTATAATAGATATTATTCATGGTCATGCAATACTTAGGGTAGATTTTATAATTCTGGTCAAGGGGTTAAAACTTCGCCAAAAAAATGTATTTTGTTTCTTGGTGTGTTGAGCTAGAAAATTAATAATGGCTAAACGCTATGGTAATCTTCTTATACGAGGTGTTAATGTTCTTATATGAGGTAGTTTTGTGACACGCCAACTGATAGCATCACAAGCCTGCATGCATAGTCACAAGGAGCACTGACCATCACTCCAAGCAATTCTCATGTGCGATTTTTAACATGCCTGATTGAATGGTACCGTATTGCTACCAAGTTCTTTCCCAGGTTGCTGACCCAGACCAAAAAAGGTAAGGCAGGTCTGCAACTCAACCAAATTCATGTTCATAACCTTTTTTGACACTTGTGGAATTGTGCATGAATAATTTGTCCAGACCACCAATAGCAAATTCTACTGCCAAGTTTTAAAGAAACTGAATCCCTAAGTCTGCAGTCAGTTATATGTATTTTTTTAAACTACCTCTTTGTTTCTTTTAAGGTCAAAAAGTGATGAGGCGTCATCAGGAAACATCTGCATAATGATGAAAGGATTTTTGAGTATACTGTGGAAATAATTACACCAAATATTTAACTGACCATTTTTTCCTTACATATCTATGTTTATATTGTAGACATATAAGGAATTATTATATTATACACCTCCCAAAACCAATAGTTGTAAGTATAAAACTAATTTATTTCATTTCATGATTACTTGTATCAAACATTTCAAAACTAACTAATTTATATGGTTAAATAGGGCTTGTAAAAGTGGCATAGTAAATATGTAAAGTTATAATAATAAGTCTTTAATGCTTTGGGCTGCTCCCCCCCAAAAATATCCTTTTTTTAGGCACAAAACCTGGCTGCCACTTGACTACAGTAGATGGTTAAAGAGCTTACTGTACATAATGGGGAGCTGAAGAAAACCATCTTTATGATCGAATGGCAAATTATCTGCATTTTTATTTCTTTGACTGTTGTATAGCAATTGTTTGATACAACCTAATAAATGTTATTACCACTTTCTTAAATACAGGAAGAACTAATAAGTGAATTCATTATATAGACGTTTAGTATCTGCTTAGTTGCTGAACTTATGTGAACTTATGTTACAGTGCATGTTTTTAATAACATATAGTACATATACTGTGCTATTCAGCAGTTCAAACATGTAAGCCTACAGTCTCAAGTTCAGTCTCAGCAGGGTTTTTGTCATGGCTTAAAATACTGTGCCACCACTACCCGAATACACAATGATAAACAGCATTGCAAAAACATCTCAACATGAAAACAGGAGCATTAACTGTGGCCTACAGTACAATGTTGCATGCAGATTTTAAACCAAGTCTATTCATCTTCCAAGCCCTGTATTTCTCCTGGTCATTTTAAGTTTTTGAAAGCTAAAATTGTCTTTCGGCACACTATATCCTGTTAATCTATTCTTATTGAATCTAATACATATATTCAAAAATGTATTTAACTATCGTATTGTTTACAATAGAAAAAAATCATTCACTTTTAAATTAATCACATTTTGTTGCTTTGCAGCCTGAAATAAAGACAGACACATTTTTTGTCTTATTTAGCTGTATTTACTTAATTTTTAACATCCAAGAGAAATGTGATATCACAAAATGCAACATATTAAAGGCAGGTGATTCTTTTCTATACCAACTTTAAGACACACAAATGAAAGTGTTTGAATATCTGAATAATTTTCATAGTTCTAAAACATTTGAGATAAATTAGGATATTGTTTTGTATCCCTAGGCAGCATGGTCGTGTAGTGGTTAGCACTAGTTTCGCACATTCAGGTTCAAGAGTTTGAGTCTTGCCTTTGGGTCTGTGTGCGTGGACTTTACATTTTCTCCATGTGCTTGGTGGGTTGCCATCATGTACTCTGGTTTCCTCACACAGTCCAAAGATATGTAGAATAGACTAATTCTAGATTAGCTGTCGTCTGAGTGCATGTGTTCGCCTGTGCCCAGCAAATGGACTGTGAAGAAAAAGTAGAATAAAGAATTTGGGAATGAGAACCTTAAACTAATGAAATGTATACCAGGTTAGTCGATAAATACACTATTACATTTGGTCAGAGTTTGCTCACACATATCCAGTGTGGGTTTTTTTTTTTTTTGCTTTCACAGATCTATAGGTTTTTGTAGTGACACAAAACACTGTGCTCCATCCAGCACAGTGATGTACTCCATTCCAAAAACAACTGAGCAAACGACTTCAATCACAGTATTTCCCCTCAAACTTTCATAGGAAATAAATTGTACATTTTCATATACAGTACATTTTTATTTTTTTATATATATATTGAATGAATCAGTTATTAAGGCAAATCTAACTTATATTAACAGTTAATTAGTCAACAAACTGATTTTTTGACATTTCCACCTCAGGGTAGTTTGATTGAAAGGCTTCTTCTGGCTTTCTTAATAGAAACACTTCACAATCAGATCCTGTTAAACATGAATATATCTGAAGATAAGGCAGAAAATGAATATTGGAGGATTTCTTTTCTCTCAAAAATATGTGGGGCATTATTCCTTGTAAAAAGTTTAAACATATTAAACTTAACTTCAGTCTCAGGTTATTGTAATAGCTTGAAACACTGTGCTGCCACCCGGGTACACAGTGATACACCCGGTTCCAAAAACATCACAAGACATTAACTGTGGCTTTTAATTACTTCTTTTAATGCCAGATACACAAACGGAGGCCCGCAATGAATAAAAGTAGATGTTGAACATAAAAAAATTGAAACACATTAGCAAAATCCAAAGACTACATGTGGCTTTTTATCGAAAATCAGCTGAAGAGGATTTTGTCATGGTAGCCATCACCGTGAGCCGCTATATTGCACAATGATTCATACAATAACAAATACTCCAAATCTCATGTGTTCAACACAAAAGGTTGACAAAACGCCTCTGTAAATGCACTTTATTTTATGATATTATATAAAAATGTATATCAGCAAAAACCTTACAATCGGACATTTACGGTTAGAAATTAATTTGCGGAATGCACGTTATGCTTTACACAGTATTTTGTCACATGTAAAGAATGAACATACACATGTGGGGTTTTATTTGCAATTTTCTCCTGATCTCACATTAATCACGCAAATTCATGTGTGTAGGAGAATAACGTGTTGAAGTTAACTTTGCTTTTTATTTTATTGTTTAAAATAAGATTACTTGCTACAAGTGGGAAAAATGTCAAATGAAATTAGGCAGTAAGCTATATGTACCGTTAACATATTTTTGAATTAGCATTTAGTATTAATTAAAGATCAAAGTAGTTTATATGAACAGCTGGTGACAGGTTTTTGTGCCTGTGGAAATCAGCGTGGGCGTAGCTATAATATCACAACGATATACTGCGGGACAAAAACCTGAAGACTTTTGGCATGTACGAATCTTAGGCGAGTAAAGTTTAAATATGGCTGGACGATTGGCTAGCCTATAATACAAGTTTTTTGTCTGTTTTTGCGGTTATTTGCACAACCAAAATATTTAATAATCATATACATCTATTTTTTAACAATAAAAAATAGAGAGGCAATGGTATTGAAAACTAATGCAATACAGCTCAAATATGATGAGAATCAGATGTCCTGAGATATTTAATTTCAGCTAGCGTATGATTTGAAATGTGGATATCAAAAGAATAAATGACCAACTCATAATTTGCCTTGAAGAGAAGTTTTATTTAATGCTTTCAGACTAAGACATTTTTTGCATTGGCTGTTATTTGAGACTATTTTCATTGTATCAGTTCAAACGTATTTAAATAGTCCACTGAAATTTCTGTCTCAAGTTATACTGTAGCTTAGAGCATTGCCAAAAACAACAAAAGACATTAACTGTTGTTTTTAATTCATTATTTTAATTCCAGCTGCACAAATAGTGGCCTGCAACGAACTATTAAAGTAAGTGTTTATATTTAATATATACACTGCATGGTCACCACCTGGATTTAACTATAAGGAGTTAGGTAAGAGCCTTCCATGGAATACATGCTGCAGTGATTAATATGTTTCAGCTGACAAAAAGTTATTTAACCGTAACTGATGCAATGAGCAGCTTTTTCTTTCTTAAACAACTATGTCAGAAGACCTATCCTGTGGTTGTGCTGAAGATGTTACTTTGTTTCAGAAATTTAACTTAGAAATTGTTAGTCTGCATTAAGTAAAGAAAACCACTAAATAGATTATTGAAATTTATTCAAATATGCAAATTTAATTAAGAACTACTTATTATTAAAACCATCATCTTCAAGGAAGAAATTTAATGGGAAAAAAAGTTATGAATAATTATCAGAGATCACTCCATATGTAATAATCCCATATGTTCAACACAGCAGCTTGACAATTTGTGATATTATATAAAGTTTATTTGTGATATTATATAAAAAATTATATAAGCAAAAACCTTACAATCGGGCATTTAGACATTAATTTGCTTAATGTACATTATTCTTTACACAGTATTTTGTCACATGTAAAGAATAAACATACATAAACATGTGGGGTTTTATTTTTTAATTTTCTCCTGATCTCACATTATTCACACAAATTCATGTGTGTAGGAGAATAACGTATTGAAGTTAATTTAGATTTTTTATTTTATTGTTTAAAATGAGATTACAAGTGGGAAAGCGTGAATTAAAATTATGCAGTGAGCTATATGTACCTTTAAAGGACTTTGGAATTAGCATTAATTAAAGATCAAAGTAGTTTATATGAACAGCTCGTGACTGGGGGTTTTTGTGCCTGTGGAAATCAGCGTGGGCGTAGCCACTATAATATCACAACGATATACGGTGGGACAAAAACTACCTGAAGACTTTCACTTCTGGCATGTACGGAACTTAGGCGAGTAAAGTTTAAATAAAAACGAAGGACGTTTGGAAGACTACAGTATAAAGCAAGTTTGTCTGTTTTTGGGGTTATTTGCACAACCAAAATATTTAGCATTTCTTGATTCATTCCCTGTTTTCGTTTTTACCAAAGCTCTTCGATTGCATGCATGTTAGTTAATTAATTACTTTGTTACTTGTGTTTGTATATTACAGTGTGCACTAATAAATATCGGCTAATTTACATTTAGTTATTTTTCTACAATATCGCCTATGAAACAATGGTTGTAAATACTTCCATATGTTTCAATGAATGTATGTTAGTGTTTGAAATATACAAAAGGTCAATGAAATAATTTTCAAGATGTGTTGGTAGTATATGTTGGGCGGAGAGGGAGATGATGAATGAGTATGGAAGCAAATTAGCATCATAATTACTTGAATTATATCAGCCTTTGAAAAATACGTTTTGAAATTTAATCACTGTTGAATTGTTAATTTTGAAATCGAAATACTACTGAATTTATTTAACTGTAATATTTGACTTTTAACAGCAACATCTTTGATTTTAAGTGCTGTAAATGCCACGAAATTCTCAACAGTCCATTTCAAGCTGTGAAATTCAAATAGAAAAATTCAAGCTTGGAAATTTAAGTACAAATTCAATACAGGAAAAGCAAATCGAGCCAGGACGGACTCCGTTCGTCAGTCTCGTGACCCAGGGAAGCGGCTGTTTTTGATACCGGCCCCCCGTGAGTGGCTAGAAGACAGAACAGACCTGCAGGTGAAAGACTGCGGTAAAGTTCGTTTGCTGTTCGATATTCGTTTGATATTCAGCTTTTGCCGCCCCTCATACATGCAACACGAAGGTTTTGAACGAATATTAAGTCTTGTGATATGTTCACCCATTTGCCTTGAATGTGCTACAAAGAGGACCTGTCATGTTTCGATATTTTCAAGTCGATATAAACAAAAATATTTATTCTGAGAGGCGCATAACCCCGTTAAAAGCGGAGCTGCGCTGCGTGCGGCTTAGGGACCGCGTACAAATTACATGCACTCTGTGAAAACGTAAAAACGTCATTAAGGGATATTGGTAGATTCCACTTACACAGCTCTACTATAATTTAAGTGTATGAATAATCTTTTTTTAATTTTTTTTTACAATAATCAATTAAACAAGAAATCCATTGCACATTTGGCAATAATTGTGTTATGACCCTATCCCTATCTCACAAGAGCTCTATCCCCAGGTTAACACGTCAATTTATAATTATATTAATTTATTGCAAAATAAAATAGATTCACACAATAATTAATTAAACAACAAATCCGTTGCACGTTTCCCCATAATTCGTCTTGTGATGTCTCTCCCTATCCAAGCTGCATGTCACAAGAGCATTTTCCTCAGTTAAACCCCACTATTTATAGTTATATTATTATTTTCTTTTTTTATTTGGTACAATAATCAATTAAACAATAAATCTATTGCATTTTTTCCCCAGAATTCCTGTTGTGATATGACTCTCTCTATCCCAGAAGCATGTCACAAGATCCTCTTTCCCAGTTAAACCCCATCTATTTGGAGATATATTCATTTACTGTAATTAAAATCAATTATTTGCACAATAATCATATTCATTTACTGTACGTTTAATTGATTATTGTGCCAATAATCGATTAAAGTGACAATAAATGACTATAACTCCAAATACGGGGGTTTAACTGGAAAAAAGCTCTTGTGACGTGCTTCAGGGATAGGGAGAGGCATATCACAAGAGGAATTCAAGGTAGCAGTGCAATAGATTTATTGTTTAACTGATTATTGTGAAAATAATTTATCTTACATGTACTTGAACTGTAGTAGAGCTGTGTAAGCAGCATCTGCCAATATCCCTGAATCAATGACTGCACTTGCTGTTTTTTTTTACGTTTTCACAGAGAGCATGTAATTTTTACGCGGTGCCTAAGCCGCACGCAGAGCAGTTCCTCTTTTAACGGTGTTATGCGCCTCTCAGAATAAATATTTTTGTTAATATCGACTTCAAAAACATGTCGAAATATGACAGTTACTACCTGCAGTACATTAAAGGCAAATAGGTGAACAAATCACAAGACCCAATATTCCTTCAGAACCTTTGTGTTGTATGTAGAGGGGGGGGGTAAAAGCTGAAAATCAAACGAACATCGAACAGCAAACTAACTTTACCGCAGTAGGAGAAAGTTCTTCACCGATTGCGGAGGGGAGCGGCCCGGTAAGTGCACCTGCAGTGTGTTACACTAATTATATACTGTCAGATATTCTAGTCATTTTACCGTGATAAAGGAATTTAGTCAAAATATAGTTAAAGTTGGGCTAATAGACATGAGACGCAGACTGATGTTTTTTACACAAACACGCGATACACAGTGGTGGCCAAACGTATTAAGACAGCATTTGTCATGTATTAGGTCTCTCTGTGCACAGAACAGGTGACGTCACCAGTTAGTTCAGGTCTGGCTGAAGAGTTGTGCTAATTAAAATCAGCTGCTTTAGTTAATTTATGGAACAAATAAGTGGAAGGACTGTGCACTGAAGCAGTGGTGTGCACCTCTGTACAAAGTGCCAAAATCTCAGGAGTTCTCAAGTGAATTGTGAACTTCTGTGGAAATTTAGGTACATAATGTACTACACATCCTGCCAAATCTTCCCTACCTTTTAATTCCTGGTAAATAATGACAATATAGCAGGCGAGAAAGGTCATAAATGTAGTCTGGCAAAAATGGAGAATCTGCTACAGCTGCAATGATTTCTAACTTAAAGTATAAACAACAAATGTGTGTTACAGTCAGTTGAACTGTCTTAAATCATGTGTAAGAATAAATGAATAATACATTTGTACATGAGTTATTGATGACACAGTGTAGTTCATGCTGTTTTGCCACTTATGTACAGTTCGAAACAACATGCCCACACTTTTACCTGTCCCACGTGATGGCTGAAGGATATGTAGTAAGTCAAGTATTTACTGTTTCATTTTTATTTTTGGCTTTTTTTCTTTTAAACTATACTGTAGAAAATTAGGTAAGAGTGCACATTTTTGTAATTACTTTTTTTGTTTCCATCGCACAAGACAGTGAAGAAACCCTGCCTGATGAGTGTCCGGAAGAATTACCTGTAAGAAATATATGTATGATACAGGTGTAAGTAAGTAAAGTCTTTATTTTGTCACATATACATTACAGCACAGTGAAATTCCTTCTTCGCATATCCCAGCGTAACTGGGGTCAGAGTGCAGGGTCAGCCATGGTACAGCATCCCTGGAGCAGGTATGGTTAAGGGTCTTGCTCAAGGGCCCAACAATGGCAACCTGCCTGAGCTGGGAATCGAACCATTTTGTTTTTCTGTTTTTTTTAAATTACATTTTCTTTTTCTTCTACACAACTGGCACAGAGTGACATCCGTTTTTTGTACTGAAGAGACCTTCAGCTTAAAAATGACTACTTAGTATTGATGAAACAGAGAGTGGAAGCCCAAATTGAAGTGGACAATTTAAAAAAACAGAAATTATCACTTGAGATTCAGTTGCTTCAAAAGGAACTTTCACTCAATAGTACCCAAATATCTCTCTCTTTCTCTCTCTCTCTTATTGCAGGCAAAAGATGAAAGATGTGCTTAATTTCAAATAAAACACAAGAAGTTAACAATATTTGTGTAGTGTTCTTTTATTCTGCTAATAATTATGTGAAATTATATTCCACAATTCTGCCCGATGCAGCTTTGCCACTAGTTTGTTCCAAGTGCACTGGTTGGTGGTCATCATCAGGATGCATCTCCACCACAGGGGTTCTCTCTTTTCTGATGGTGGCAATGTTATCTTAGACAGAACATGCATCAGTAATGTCATAGGCCCTGTCAGGTGCAACCCTCAGACTTTTCAGACACTGAAATCTTCTCTTCAGTTGCCCAAAGGTAATTTCAATGCATGCCCTTGTCCTAGTTAGAGCTGCATTGTATCGGGTTTGTGGACCTGGGTTTGGTTCTGGGAATGGAGTCATGAAAAACTGCCTGCAGGCATAACCCCTGTCTCCAATAAGAACTCCACCATAATTACCTGTTTTATTTGAAAAGTCAATTATGTTAGGCCCAGATTACTTTAAGTGTAAGTAAAACATTGAGCTTCACATTTTCTATTTCTTTTACCTCATTCAAATCTTTGGAACAAATGTGACTGAAAATTCTGGAGTCATGCACTGAACCGCGGCCATTTTGCTTCCACATTCATAATTTGGCACAAAGAATCACACACCCTCTTAGAAATATTCAAATGCATACTATTTCATTCCATTATGTTAAAATAGTTCTTATATTAACTTACCTGCAAATTAACACTGTGAACACCTTTTCGATTCACAAAATCCCCTTGATAAGAATATGGGTGCAGTCTATGGCACCATTCACATTAGGGAAGCCTGGGGACACGCTTCATACTTATTGGAATGATTATAATTGTATATTTTCATCAACAAAATGGCAAAAAACGTCTGTTTTAAAGCCTGTGGTCTTAAGTGGCTTGGAAAAACACAAATACCCTCAAAAACTGTTTGAGCGCCAAGTAAACTTTTGCGAATGGCACGGCAGACAGCACTTTTCGCCACGTTGTCCGCGTCTCCAACGGTGTAAAGGAAAGTGCCACTCGCAAAGAATGTACACACAGTTTGTGCTGTTGTTAACGCCGGCGGGTTGACCATTTCACATGGGGGTTTAACAAAGAAATTATATAAATAATACCCTCGCGTGAAAAGAGGTATCTCTCAAGAATATTGTCTTGCTGCGCCAAAGGATCCTGTCGGTAACCGCTTGCTCTCTCATAAACGGACAAGGCATGGCTGCGACAGATTTGAGAAAATTACCTCCACTCACTCACCCACCTTGTAGTTCAATGTTTTTTGTTTTGTAACAACAACTGTCAGTTGTTATTTCAAGACACAAAGATGAGCTGTCCTGAAACAGTGCTTGCAAGAACAGTATAGGTGGAAAGAGTAATACATTTTACAAGTACTGTTACTTCAGTGAAATTTTAATGAAGTACATTATAAAAAGTTACCATTACAAAAAATCTACTCAAATAAAAGTAAAAAGTAGCTAATTAAAATGTCCCGTTACAATGGCCAGGGGTTTGCTTCATAAGTATTTGATGGCATTTCGCTTTCAGCTGGGTCTGCATCACTGGCATTTGTTTTGTCCGTCTCCATCGTTCTTGTGAATTTAGCGCGTTTGTTCTCCCCTCCCATCAATCAATCAGTGCAGTGGTTTCCGGGGTGCATTTTTTTTCTTTCTCCGTTGCATTATTATTTTTTAAATTATATTTCATTTTCCCTCATTTATTTTTTTACTCAGTAGCGAATATGATTTAAAATTTAGCAAAGTACGATATTTCAAACAAAACATACTCAAGTAAAATTAAAATTACAGATTTTTAAAACTATTTTAAATAGTAGAAGTACACAGAAGAACTACTAAAAATGTTTTAAAAATGCAAAAATGTAATTATTTATTTTCCACCTCTGTAAAACAATACTGTCAAGTGCATTTGCAGAACCCATTAAGCACCATGATCAAACTGGCTCTCGTAAAGACTATTTTAGGAAAGAAAGAACCAAACTTACCATTGTTGGAGGAGATGTTCATTTAGAGTTACCAGCCTCAAGAATCATGAATTAAATACTACTTCTAATTAGAGCCTTTATAAATTTACTACAGATGTGTGATAGTCATGTGTTCATATAAATAAGCATATCTTAACAAGTAGCAAAAGCATATTTACAACGTAATAAAATATTTATGCAATTGATTGTAGCAAAAGTGATTAAAAAAACTAACTAACAAACGTTCCTCCCAGTGTGTTTATGGTCCTTAAAATCAGTAGTCTGTTAATATTGTTGTTTTCAGATGATGCTTTTTTGTATTCATCTCCTTCTTTTTTAAACATAACCATAAGGTGAGCTTTTAGGGCTCCAATCTTTAAAAATATTTCATCAGATAACACCTGCATCATTAAGAAAATAATTTACTGCAGACACCATAATATTAAATAAATAGCTGAAAAAGTTAGACAATTTTAGGAGCATTTTTACTCTCTTTATGTAATTATGTTTATATGGTAAATATATAATTCAAATATTTAGATAATTTAGTTTTCTATTTAGTTCATTCAGCGGGATGGTAAAAGAGCTCATTGGACATAATATGGAAATTATTAAACTACTTAAAAGGTGGCCAGGAATCAGCATTTTTTTTTTTTTTGCATTGGCTGTTTTATACTACTTGTCTGGTACTTCACATACCTGAGAAGTTCATTCTCAACAGCAGGTTTTTGTCATGGCTTAAAACACTGTGTTGCCCCCATACACCATGATAAACCTCATAACAAAATCATCTCAACATGACAAAAAAAAAAAACTTACCCATACCTGTATCCTGTTATATTACATCAAAATTTTTATTTTGTTAATCTTTAAAAAAACTCTTTATTTATAAAGATTATTTGTTTTAAACTCATTGGAAGCTAAAATTGTCTACTGGCAAACTTCATCTTGTTCATCTATTCTGCTAGTTTTATTGTATATTTTTATTGAAGTGTATTTAAGACGTAACAAATGTAAATTCAATTCAATTCAATTTTCTTTGTATGGCGCTTTTAACCATTGACATTCTCGCAAAGCAGCTTAACACAATAAAAATAATTATATAAGTTTGTATGAGAAGTGAACATGAATGAATCAAAATGATACGAGTAAGTGCTTTACATATATGAATGGATTTACAGTATATGTTTTAAAAGTTTTACTTGAGACTTACTTGTAAAAATTATTCTGTGTTAGTCTATAAATATTACTGTTGGATAATTGCAGAGTCTGCTTAGTAGGCTATCTAGCAATTCTCAGTATGATGATGTGTCTTCTATTCCATATCTCCCAAAACAAATGATGGTTTGTTGTCATGGTGATTTATGCCATAATAAATACCTTAAATAACCAGAGTTTAAAACAAGACGAGACAAATCGTCTTAGAACATAATGAAATATGTGACAATTACCATATGCCACCCGTTTGGAATTTAAAACTCACTCTTGCACCTATTCTCTACACAACACCACTGTAGGAAAAACAGCCCAGATTTTTGACATTTTCACGTCAAGGCTGTTTGTTTGCAAAACTCATTCTGGCTTTATTTATAGCCAATTTACCATCAGATGCCGCAAGTTAAATGTGAATTTATCTGCGGATTTGACAGAATCTCCAATCCTTCAGTTAATTTTCTGTTGATTGTTTTATTCTAAAAATGTTTGGGCCATTTTGCATTTTAGCTGTCATTAACTGTACCTTCAATTTGATTTACAATAAGAATAATAGCATGTGATAGCTTGCGACCCAGTTTTGCCACCCGAGTACACAGTGACAAACCCGGTTACAAAAACATCAAAAGACGTTAACTGTGGCTTTTATTTCATTTTTTAAAAATGCCAGCTGAAAGTAGTAACTGTTTATCTTTAACATATAATTTGTTCATAATTTGCAATATATACATTAGGCAAAACTGCATTAAACTCCATTAACTGCATGTTTTTTTAATATAAAAAAATCTCCGGAAGAGCATTTTGCCATGGTAACAATCACTGTGCTGCACATTGCACAATGATTTATATATATTTTTTTCCGAGATGAAACTATTCGTGACTAGAGGTTTTTGTGCCTGTGCATATCAACGTGACCGTAGTTCCCATCATCACAACGATATACTGCGGGACAAAAACTGCCGGAAGACTTTCACTTCTGAGGGGAACTGACAACTCTTTGCAAATAAATGAACCCTAAACAATTAAACCGACAAATAAAACTGTATATTAAAAAACAATACATTCATTTATTTACTTAAATAATAATATGCGTATTATGAAATTATCAGTAAATAAGCATCCGTCTAATGAAACCTCAAAATAATACCGAGGTACTACTCAAGCGCAAACGCAGAAGTTGGAAGAAGCCATTTGGATGGTAGTGAAACGTTTCTATTGAACTAGGAAAAAGTTCAGCTGACATGACTCAACTGCCAGATATTCGTGACTCGAGGTTTTTGTTCCTGTGCAAATCAGCGTGGTCGTAGTTATCACAACGGTATACTGTTGGACAAAAACTACTGGAAGAGTTTAACTTCTGGCATGCACGGGACTAATAACACTTAAATATGGATGCCCGACTGGAAAGCTATAGACCTCTTTTTTTGGTTTTCTCTGTTCATGCGGTAATTTGCACCACATAAAATCAATCTTGAACATTTCTTGGGTTATTTTCCTGTATTCATTTTTGCAAACCGCTTCCATTGCACTCATGGGTACACCTTCTATCTTCATTGAAATATATATTGTATATTGCATTATTTCATAATGTTCAAGTGCTGTAGTATTCATAGAAGGCAAATCTATTCAAAACATCGTTAAAACATACATTTACAAATAAACAAATACTGATTTAGTGTTCATTATATAAACAAACCATTGATGATTTATGACTCAAATTCCTTTTGTAGAATCGTTACGCCTATAGTACATTATGCTCTAATTCTGACATATGCACTACATTAGCTCACAGAGACAGAAGAAGATAGTAGACAGAAAACGTTCAGTTCTGGTCTGAGTTGTTGCAATGTGTTTGAAATGGAACTAGGCAATGAAGTAGCTTCTCTTCCAGCTATTTAGAAGGCAATCGGTGCGAAGTACATGACACTTCGCACTTCGCAGTGTACAGAAGTAATTTCCTTCATTATACAAACGTGACAGAACAGATGCATTGGGAGCTGATTTTTAACAAGCACCAACAACGGTGCTAAAAGGATGATGTGGTACTATTTAACCGCACACATTTACAAGTTAGCATATATTTTAGTTTGAATATTTAACCCAGAAAGTGCCTATACGCTTTTATGGTAGGGAAACATAATGTAGTTGACCTGATATACATGCAGTAGGAAAAGAATTTCAGGAACTTGGTGGAAATTATGTTGCAGTTTAACAAGTCGCATGCATTGGTGCAAATTATTTAGTAAAATAATCGGATTTTCTATTTACTTTCAGGCTTTTCAGATTTTTGTTCGGAAAAATTTGTTGGTGAATTTTCATTGTAACAGTCCAAACAAATAGCCCACAGAAATTCAGTTTCATGTTTTTGCAAGAGCTTAAAACACTGTGCTGCCCCCCCAGTACACAGTGTTACATTCGGTTACAAAAATATCGAAAGACATTAACTGTGGCTTTTAATAAATTTTTTAATGTCTGCTGCACAAACGCGGTGGCCTGCAACAAACCATTAAAGCCTTTGTTAAGAAATAAAAAATAAATAAAAATAAGACAAATTCTGGGAGGAAATAAATGTTACGAAATCACATAAGCTTATAGAAACATTCCCATGTGAATGTAAATTGTGCTATACCATAACAAATACCTTAAATTCCACGTGTTCAACACAACAACTTGAAAAAGCATCTAAACGTGAGATTATATAAATGTTCTCAACATTTAGTCTTCTGCACTTTTTAGATCTGTCTCTGTGTCAAAGTTCATTGTGTGCTTTACACATTTTATTACATATAAAGTAGCTTTTTATTGTTACTCATGTAATAAATACCATTTACTTTCACTTGTTTAAACCTGTGGATTTTTTTTATTTTCTTGTGATCTCACATTATTCACGTGTGTGTAAGGAAATTATAAGTGACAAGTGGAAATAAGATTACATGATACACGTGGGGAAAAAAAACAGTCATATGTGATATAAAATTACGCAGTGAGCTATATGATTTATATCGAGGTGAAAAGTACTCGAGGTGAATCGATGTTTTTGTGCCTGTGCAAATCAGGGTGGTTGTAGTCATCACAACGATATACTTCTGGACAAAAACTACCCGAAGACTTTCACTTCTGGCATGCACGGAACTCAGGCGAGTAAAGTTTAAATATCGATGGACATCTGGAAGACTACAGATTTTTTTTTCTTTATGCTGTTATTTGCATCACTTACATTCTTTAACCTTTCTTGGTTAATTTCCCTGTATTCATTTGGGCAAAGCGCTTCGATTGCATGGTACGTACGCTTTCTTGAAATACATTTGTGTTTGTGTGTGTGTGTGTGTGTGTATATATTAACTACTGTGGAGATCAAAATTAGGAACAACCTACAATTTATTAAATTTCAAGGTCACTGCTTAGTCCTATAGGAGTAAAAGTGCAGTCTTTATGAGTTCGGTGTTCTTTTTCGAATCTCATTGAAGTAGCACAGAATAAAAAACTTCAATGAGATTCGAAAAAGAACACCTTCAGATATCTTAGTTATTGGTGTTAATCTGGCACCTTATGATAATTTATTTAATTATCCGACAAACCAGATAAGTTAGCAAACGTTAGCAGCCTAACTTGCCAGTTTTCACTGACTTTATAATGAGCTTTTCTAAAGTGACTGAAACCCTCAGGAAAATCTTGTCCAGATATAGACACAGCAAGAGAAGTTGTTCGTTCCAAATCTGTGATTTCTAGAATATTGCATCTTTACAACATCAAAAACTCATTTAAGTCCCTCAAGAAGGCTGGTTGTCCACGAAAGACAAATGCAAGAGACACAAGATAATGAAGAGAATGGGCAGACGGCTCAACACTGCAACTGGGATTGCTTGACAGTTCAGCGTTAAACAGGGTAAGGATCCGTCTAATCAGTTTTATAGCATTTGGAGTGAAAGCTTACTCTGCAGTGACCAAACTTCTAATTAGCAGAAAGAATAAAAAGGCTGAACTAACCTCTGCTGAGGAGCTGACAGTGGAGGTCCAAAGTTCACTTTAGTCGTGAAAGCAAGTTGAATATATTTGGGTGTGATGGGGAACATTATATTAATTGACAAACTGGGGCAAGACTGAACCCAAACTGTCTAAAGAAGTCAGTGAAAGATGGAGGGGGAAGCATCATGGTTGGGGGATGTTTTCTTCATCAGGAGTTGGGCCTCTTATACAGTACAGCTACATGGCAGAGTAAATTAAATTAAATACAATTTATTGTCATTGTTAAAAATAACAGGTATAAATAACACCAAGATATCATTTGGCAACATCTCCCGGCAAGTAATAAAGTGCAACTGTGCAGAAATTCAAATGTTTATCAGACCCTTCATTGACAGCATGCAATTCCTTCCCTGCATTCATCACCCAATCAGCCAGCTATTTTCATGCACAACAATGCCACCTGTCAACAAAATGTGTAAAGCACTTCCTTGAGGCTGAAAGCGTTGAAATAATGAAATGGCCAGCCTAGAGTCTTGAGCTAAACCCAATTGAAAACCTCTGGAAAATCCTTGGCAACAAAGTTATAGATAAGAAACCCATTGCAGTCACTGAACTGTAAAAGACATTGGAAGAAGAGTGGACCAAAATCACATCAGAGGAGACTAGTGATGTCCTGGCTGCAAATGTGCTGAAGTCATTCAAAGTAAGGGCCGGTACACTTCCTACCAATTTTTGGCTGTTGTAACCTTTAGAAATTTTAGTTTCCACAACAAAAATTCTTTAAATGTTAAACAATGAAGATTGATGCACACACGCGCATGTGCGCGCACACACACACACACACACACACACACACACACTCACACACACACACTCACACAC
>QMIH01000005.1:43943-58115 GCA_003987875.1 Clarias batrachus | reverse complement strand
ACACACACACACACACACACACACACACACACACACACACACACACACACACACACACACACACACACACACACACAGTACCCCCCTCACATTTCAGCAACCATTTCATTATATGTTCTTAAGGGAGAACAATATAGAATTGAAAATTGGATGTACTTTGGAATCGTTATACCTACATCAGGCAATACTTGTGACATGAGCATTTGACTTACAAGGGAGACAGGAAACAATCAAAGCAGCAAGAAAACAGCTCTAGTTGGAGAAGACAGTTCTGGTCTGTGAGTTGTTGCAGTATGTTTGAAATGGATCTAGGCGATGAAGCTGCTTCTCTTCCAGCTATTTATAAGGGAGGTGCAACATTTGCATGTTTAAATGTGCAGAAGTCATTAAATGTGACTGAAAGGCAACACTGTACAGTGCATGTACACCCCTGCACACAATGAGACCATTACATGGAAAACACAAAATAATATATATTGGGCCTTATATTGGGGCCAATACCAAAACATATCCCTTTTCAATGTGGCATTAATGTCAACATTCTCTGGGTATAAAAAGCTGGTATTGTCAGTAAGTCATTCCAAGTTCGTCATTCAAATAGCCATAGACACACACAACGTCACTTAACGGCCGAGCACCACCACCTGGCCATGGCACCCCTTCGGGTCGGTGGCAGGCAGTCAGATGTTGCTCGTGAACTTGGTGTGTTTCAAAGTGTCATCAGCAGACTTGCATTAAGACACAGAACTACTGGCAGAGTTCATGACAGACCCAGAGTGGAGCCCCATGAGTGACAGAGTGCAAAGATGACCAGTACCTAAGGACCTATGCACTCAGACATCGTTATGCAACTGCCACACAGCTGCAGGCTCATTTATGTGAGGGGTACTAGGGTTTCCAGGCAAACCATCCGCAACCGTCTCCACCGCTTTGGCTTGAATGCCAGACGACCGTTGCAGGTGACTCCACTGACACCAAGACACCGCCGTGAACGTTTGCAGTGGGCACAAGGCCATGTGACCTGGACAATGCAGCAGTGGTCTACCGTCCTGGTCACTAGTTTATAAATATCTGATGAGTGTCGGGTCACCGTTGCTGGAGAAGGCAAGGTGAGCGATACGCTGAGGTCAACATGGTCCCCAGGGTTTGCTTTAGTGGAGGAGGTGCAACAGTATATGCAGATTTTTGTAGACCAAATAGCCCAACAAAACATCTGCTTGCTTCTTAATAAATGAACAGTCAGGGGTTGTCTATGTAAAATGGAATAAAACATTTTTCACCAAACACACACGTTTCAACAACGTTTTCAATTCTGCCTTGTATTGTAGGTTTTCTCTCTTTTCCTGATCAAGCCTAAACTTCTCTTGCACCAGCCTTCCTCTACTTTTTCAGGTCTTCCTCCCAATATTTTTCTCTCTTTTTACCGCAGACAAAATTTTGGCATACTATTACCAGTCACCCCACTACAAAGCTGCAACAAAGGGGCGCCTCCAAGCCAGGCCTTAAGTATCCTGGCCGGCAGGTATTGCCAATCCAAGTTAATCAGCCTGGGACGTTTATCAGCCACTCTCACTGTGCGACGCTGGCGCCCTCTGCTGGCTCTGTAGCGTGGTTCGTTATATTTAAAGAATCATAATTCTTTGAGAGGCTAAGAAGGAACTGACCTCTGCTTCATAACATCACCCGTCTGTTGATCATTTTCAGCATGTTTTTAAGTGTTTTATTCTTTCATAACAAATACATGAGTTTTGTTCAATAATTTAAAGAAAGGAAATTATTTTTTCTACTTTTAATATTTGGAAATATATGATTTCCTTATAAATACAGTATGTTGTGGAGTGGGCACAATAAAAATTCTTTCACGTTATGAAGACTCTGCAGCCTGTGTTTTTTCAGTGCAATAATACAGTGCAGTGTCTTCAGTCCGTTTGCTGTTCGTGTGCAGAACAGCATCTTACTGTTGTTTCTGGAGATGATGAAGCGACCATTAACTGCACTGGAGTAACACTTGCTACTATTAGTGAGATAGTTAAAATAAAATCCATCCATTTTCCAGGAGCCTGTCTGATCCAACCCACCCAGTAGCCAATAAAGTCAAATATAAATGCTTTGCAGGTCTTTGTGTGCGAGACTGATACGTTCTGATGATCATTCTTTGCATTTCAGATTCTTGCAGTCAGAAACTGATCAAGTCTGATCCAGTGTCTGTCTGCAGGAACCTGAAATACAAATATACCTGAAATACATTAACACATGAAAAAGTGGGGGAAAAAAAATAATGATAAAAAAATGGTTAAAAGTATGTAATAAACAATAATACTGACATTGAATGAACATTAATAGAGCAAAGTAACTCATAACTGAGTCTGAAAACAAACAAATGCTGTAAATGAACACAAATTTCTGGTGAGCCATTGTAATTGTATCACATATAAAAATCAAACTCATAATTTCATTGACATGGCATGCCCACTAGAGATGTAAACATATTCACAGAATATCTATAAAGAAAAAAGCTTTCTGTATGATTTACATTGTCAGGTCTTTAACCGCTATTTTTATATTAATTTGCTAACTGCACTTACTGCACTGTAATTCACATAAATAAACACACAGACATTCCTGATCTTGCTTATTTTAGAAATACTTTTCATATATTACTTTTAATTAGTTTTATTGTGTACAGAATGTAATTGCTTAAAAATTGATCACTTTTGCCAAAGAATCAAAACAGCAATTATTTCATGTGTAATCTGAGATAAATAAAGTTAGAAATCATTGCAAAATGTAAATGTTGTGTTAAAATAGACTAAGATTTCTTTATAAAGGCTGATCTCAAAAGGCTTTAAAAAGTGTAAAGATTAAAAATAGACTGGATTACTATCTTAGAATAAGAGTTATGTTTACTGGCCCCATGGTTGTGCTTTATAAATGTGGAGTGTAGCGCGCAGTAGGGGCTCTGGAAAAAAAATCACGGACACAGAGACACAGAAATGCGGTGCAAACAGAACGGTGCGTTTTATTAGTGCGCAGGTGCTGTGTGGCAAAACAGACCCTTAACGGTGGGTACGGCGGACACTTGGTGCCACGGCGTGAAGAAGGTCGGGCGCTCCGTGCCCGCGGTCGAACGAGTCGTCTGGGTTCGATGAGCGTGTCGGTGTGAGTGTCGGGGGTGCCGCTGGCGCGAAGGGGTTGCCAGCCGGCGGATACACAGACAAGGGTTCCTGTGAGTCCGAGTCTGTGGGGAGAGGAGAGCAACGTGAGTAATCTGCATACATTCTTTCCTACTCACCGGCAGGCGCGGTTTCGGTCCTTTTATAGAGAGCGACCGACAGGCAGACGGTAGAGGATTCGTTGCCGGTAATGCCGGTGAGTGGCGACGCCCCGCCTCTCTGGCACTGTCCATGGTGCTGCACCTGTGCCTTTCTTCCTTTTTCTTGGACGAGGTTAA
Source organism: Clarias batrachus (assembly GCA_003987875.1). NCBI lineage: Eukaryota > Metazoa > Chordata > Actinopteri > Siluriformes > Clariidae > Clarias > Clarias batrachus. The sequence continues at coordinate 54,664 of QMIH01000005.1, read as the reverse complement.
AGCGGTTCTGCTACCGTACGCGTTGGCCGTGAGCCTGACGCCACAGGAGGAAAAACTAACAGCCATCTATAATATTATATTTAAATGTTATCCTAATTGTCATTGCTTTTAACAACAAATTTGTTTTTTTATGCTTGTAATATCAACATGATGTTCAAAAAAAGGTTTACTTATGAGCTCAATCAGTATTCCACCTGTTAAATTAACCACTACAGAAAATGTCAGTAACATCCTGCAGCCCCTTCAGAAAAGGTGATGACCCAGTTTCTTCCTATATAAAAACATTCATTTTACACTCCGTTAAATTATGCAAACTTGGTTCCCACCTTCAACTGAATAAAGTTGAACCACCAAAGAGCAGATTCCGTGAGTACAGCCTTAACTGCCACCATGTTGCTAGTTTATTTCTTGGTGCTGCTTACCGTGGCGTCCCATAAGTCCATACATCTGTTTAAGTGTTCTTTGTTATACTGTACATTTGAACTTTTTTGATGAGATCTTTGAGACATAACATTACTGTTTGTTTAATTTCCATTTTTATTTATCACAGGTGTACTTGGTGCAATTGATTTTGCTCAGCCAGGTCATGTCACTGTCCAGCCTGGACAGACTTTGACTATTGGATGTCAGGTTTCTGGATATAGTTTAACTGACAGCAGCTATTGTACAAACTGGATCCGTCATGCTACAGGAAAAGCTATGCAGTGGGTTGGATACATTTGTAGCAGTGGAAGCACAGGGTGCACAGATTCACTGAAAAACAGGTTCAGCATTACTCAGGACACCTCCAGCAATACAGTGACGCTTCATGGTCAGAATGTGCAGATAGAAGACACAGCTGCATATTATTGTGTGCGATATATGACACAGTGATGTGTATGAATGGCGTGCCTGTACAAAAACCCTTAGACCAACCTTGTGTCTTTGATCATAGTCAGCTTTGTTCTGTAAATATAATACATCATGATGCTCACATAATATACATTGTGGAATATTAACATGATGTAAAGGAATAGGATAGAGTGTTACATGAAAGTTTGACAGTTTTTTTCTCTTTTGACTTTCTTGCACTTTCTATGAGGTACATAACATATGTATATTATTAATAATTAATAGAATAATAAAAAAAAATTACATGATGAAGAGGTGCAATCTGAACAAAAAAATGAGTGTGAATGGGTGGTGTTTGTAATAAACGTCTTTGGGTCACCACGCAAGGAGGAAATGCAACACTTATTTATTCATTAGCAAAATGTAACTTTTGCCAGGAAGTAAAATGTAACTTTATTTTTAAAAAATCCTCTGCAAAATTGCCATTTCTTCATAAATACACACACAAAGTGTGTATATACATATGCAGTATATGTTATGCAATTAGCTTAAGTATGTTTATTTTCACATGTATGTCAACTTTTGAGACATCTTTTATTTGAATAGTGAGTCTCCAGGATCACCATCAATGTCTTACAACCACAGCCGCAGGTTGCTCAGTGTATAAATAACTAATATTAGATTGTTCTGTATACACTTTTAGAAAAATGAGTGAGTAAATAAATGAAAAAAAGTATGGATTCTGTTCCCAATGTCTTACATTTGTTGCATTTGACTGGCCCTTATCGAGAGTGACTTACATAAAGTTTCCACAGTGCACCAGGTGAGTGTCTTTTTTGGGTCTCATTATTGGCAAGATTTTCAATCCAGACCCTCTGCATGAGCAGTTTGAGAGGAATGTTATTTGTTTGTTATGGATCACAGTGGCCTATGAATCATTCAAGCATAAAAAATAAATAATAAAAACCAACTTTAAGACATGAAACAGGGAGAAACAGGTGCAGATGATGATAAATGATCAGACATTGTGATGCTGAAGGGTGAGTGGTTGAAACATTTTGGGGGCTCATAATTAATGGAAGAACATTACATAATTAGAAACTTGGATGAAAATCCCTTGCAGACAATCACTGCCTTTAGTCTGGATCCCAGGAACATGACTAACTGGTGGGTTTCCTCTTTCGAGGTTCTTTAATTTTACAAGCTTGTTTGTAGGTTTTTCTGTCTTCAGTCTTGTCTTGAGTAAGGGAAATCTCAACTTTATTATGGCTTGGAGATTTTAATTTAAATGTCAGAGTTTCAGTAATATCCCTTTCAACCCTATTGTTCTGGTGTGTTTCAGCTGGTTAAACACTGTGTTAAACACTTCCTGGTTCTGTATGAGTACCACTGGCTAATGGATGTTGGACATTTTATTAAAGAATTAAGTTATAAACATCATATGTTGCTGTTGTAGATAAATCCTGCATTGTAAAAAATCCAACTACCAAAATGTTGGCAAAACAATTATTTCTCAGTAATCTGGACAACAAGACATGAGAAAGCCGACTGAACTAGTGAAAACAAGTTCATTAAACACTCATTGGGGTAACTGAGGTTTAATTTTTTAAACAGACTAGCAAATGCAAGTTAACATGCTTCATACTTTGTTAAAATCATTAAGAATAACTGCACTATAATTTTTTAATGAAACATATAATACTGGCCTGTAAATAGGCATTTATCAGGTGATTAAGCATCATTACTACTAGTATAAAATAACGGTATGACTCGCACCGCATCCAGTCGAGTTGGTTGAGAATGGTCCAATCACATGAGCCCAAATATTTAAAAATAATAATGATTCACTAAGAACAAAAGTGGAAGGGTTCAGTGCTGCGACCCAGGATGATTTGACAAAATTCAATCAGAGCTCAGCCTCAAGTCACCTGCTTATTAAAAATTTATGTGCCTGTATAGACAATTGTTTGTCTGGCGCCTCGCGTACACGAACACAAATTAACGTAATACAGTTTAGATTTTTTTAATCGCAAATAAATTATATTAAGAAATACAGCGGAATATTGTGACTAAATGACTTTGTTTCATTATTAAAATAAATAATTATTATGTTAAATAATTACATGTTAAAGTAGCATTCTTCTCTGCCTAACTTTAAGGGGGGCCCTGCGCCCCCTATTGACCGGCCACCACTGAATACAACTTATACTTAGGGGTTCAACTTATTTCCTCTTGCAGGGTATGTTTCGACACAGTTTGCAAGCCACTTCAAATGTAGTAAAATGTATAATTCTACAAAATGGTATCAGTGCTACAGTAAGTCTATGGGACTTTTTGGGGAGGTTAATTGCTTCCTGGTTAAGCAGCGTTTAAGGACCGCATCCAGACTTCAGAGATTAGAGAGCGCAAGAGCAGTGTTATTCCCATAGTGAAAAGTCTGGGTGCCACAGGCGAAGATAGCCAGTCACCGACTCTGGCATTAGAGCCCTCACAGCAGGGGAGTGGTTGACGACTCCACGGCATACTCACTCAGCCAAAGCTAAGACTAAGGCTAGCCCACCGGAGCACAACTCCTCTGCACTTCACGTGTCCAACAATTGTATGTGCTGAGAAACCTGAAAGAGCTCTGGTTATAGGTGACTCTATAACTCTCAAAAATAATGTGAGCTGGCCGCCTTTGTCTAGGATCAGTATTTAAGCAAGAGGCCGTCGGGAGTGTGTTCTGCAGACCTCCCGACTTTATTGATCAACCAATAAAGTTGTAACCTTCTGAAATCAAAGCCTGAGTCTTCAATTAATTTCCATGACACTCAATGAGATCTCATGCATATATACAGTATGCAAGCGGACATGAGCCATGCAGCTAGATTTCTAACAAAGTTCCAGGGGGAGCCGTGAAGCCACACTGGCCATTCTCTTACATATTTGCCCTCTCTATGTGAAATAGTTTTAACATTAATCCATTCCATTCCAAAGATTTCCTTATGTAAATCACAGCCATAGCAACACGGTTCAAATGATCAAAAATTCCTATTTCGCCGATGGTCGAAATGCTTGAGATATCAAAAATCCCTATGCAATTTTGCAGTGTCAATGTGTTGAGATAATGTTGGCCTGGTTTGGTGGCAATTCCCTAGGAGGAGTATTTCAAATTACATTACATTTCAAAAAACAACTCAAAATAACTGACTTCCTGAGGATTAGACCTAATGACATGCAGTTCAGCTTAATGAGATCTGAAAGAATACCAGTTTTTATAAGTATATGTAGAAGGGTCTATGAGCTATGCTCAAGGGTCTATGAGCTATTCTCCTAGAACAGGATGTCGCCTAATGTTTTATGTTTCTTATACCACAACGCTCCATCAGCAATTTGGGAAGCCATTTTGCTAAGGGACATTTGCTGTTATACCTGCTGTGTACAAGCTTACTGTTGGACATTTTTGTCAGCTAGAGCAGGAATAACCAATAACAGTAGACTCTTAATTCTGTAAGCACAATGATTTGCTGAGGAATGTGTTAATTATGCTGCACCAGCAGGCAAACATCAAAAATCTCATGAACCAGTGGTTGTCTGGCTCAAGCACTATTCGGACGGGACTAGATTTACTGGGGGACATTAGAGAAATTTCTGTTTCACAGAGGTACTTTGTGATTTTAATCCCGTCCGAATCTCCCATGTCTGTCTTTTTCTGACACGACCTCTGTGAAAATTCCAGAGCAAATTACCTATTGTTTTTCAGCAAACCCGGCGAATGTCTGTGTTTGCCGAAAAAAAAATATTCCGAAACGTGTTTTCCTGTGTGTTTTGGTCAGCGTGAACTACCGTACAATCTCTAGCGCGCCGGTATTCGAGTTTCTGCTTTCTACGCTCCAATAGAAATCCTCATCCTCAACACATGGTCTTGGCAACGCCCATATGAAAAACACTGACACGCCCACCTTTGTAATAAACACAGAGATGTTAGTCTTGTCCGAATCCATACATGAAATACATACATGAAATACATGAAATACATACATGACGTCGGCTGAAAAAAAAATCTAACTCAAACGTCCCCCAGTAAAACTAGCCGCGTTCGAATAGTGCTTAAGTGTGAGGTTAAGTAAACAATGCAACATCATGTCTAAGAGAACATTAAATCTGGCTGGAAAAACTCCCTGAGATGGTACAGTAAAAGAAGAAACCTTGAGAGGAACCAGACTCAACAGGGAACCCATCCTCATTTGGGTAAAAACAGATAGCAGGGATTGATCAGCATAATACTGTGTAAGACTGGAAGTTCAGTATAACAGGAGATGTGTTTAAATTAAAAGGAGTCCAGTTTGTTCCTGGAGGCTCAGGTAGACTGTAGGAAATTCMAGTYMWGAAYTAWYRAACGACTGAAGTCACAGGTCCCCAGAGAACAGCTGTCTGCATCAGTCAAGGACAGGACCGTCTTCGTGAAAAAGTGAAACCATCCCCAGCCACCACACGCATCCCAGGCAGACCACAAGGGGCATCCATGCGGCGAGATTTCCAACCAGAAGCAGGATTCCAGGACAAGTTAGACAGGTTCAGAGGACAGAGGGGTTTAGATCACTGGCACCTCAGGAGCGGCATGTATAGCTCGACAAAGAGACAGGGAGGGAATAAATAGAACCATGTGAGAAAAGATTCCATAAGAAGCAGCTGGAGAATGAGCTAGAAGTAAGTTCTGAAGAACACTTTGGAAGGCCTGAAGAATCCCCAGTGCTTCCTGGATGCAGTGGAGAAGCTAGCCGTCTTCTCACTTAACAAGAACTTCAAGCCAGAGGGAGTGAGTTCTATGTAAGTACGTTCAGTGATCTCTGCAGCCAGCTTTATCTTGTACACAGGGTCATGGGGGGCCTGTGGCATAATGGTTAGCCCTGTGGCCTGGAGTAATGCTGGCTACCACTGTTGCAACCTATTCCAGCCCTTTTCAAATAGTTTGTCTGTTCCAAGCCATCTAAGAGGCAGCAAAGTTAATTCTAGTTGTTGTGCAGGTCAGTGTATGAGACTGAAGAGGTTTGATGATCACTGAATTAGACTTGAATCAGCGTCTAAGTGCTGGAATCTGAAATACATGAAAGACAACACTCTTGGTCTTACACAATGTATCAGGGGTAGCTAAGTAGTTAAGGCATTGGACTGTGGTCTACAAAGTCCCAGGTTCAAGCCCCGACACCAAATTGCCTCTGTTGGGCCCTTCAGCAAGGCCCTTATCCCTTATTTGCTCAGATGTATAATAAAATAAGCGCTTATGGAAATGTAAATTTACATTAGTGATACCTTTGAAAAAAAGCTGTTACTTATGGGCAAGGGTCACTTACTCACTCAATGTCTATACCGGGCTGGAGCCTATCCCAGGAGGCATGATGCAGAGTACACTCTGGACAGGGTGCCTATCCATCGCAGGGAGAGCATATCCAGGATCCGCTCACTGGGAATCTTTAGACAGTACAGGACAGAGTGACTGACTTTCCAGATCTCTTCACTACAGAAGTAGAGGAGGTCAGGGGACTGTCCATAAGAATCTGAAAAAATTTGTATAATTCGTTAATGTAATGTTGTCATGTTTATCAGGGCAGAAAGCAGCATGTCCTGCAATACTATATTCGTCAACAATAACACCTTTTAACATTTAGTTGTTTTCTTTTTTGAAACTTATTTGTAATTTTATGTCATGCTGGGCATTAGGGACAAAACTGTAGACCTGCAGGGCTGGGATGGGCTACAGGACAATAGGCAAACAGCTTGGTGAGAAGGCAACAACTGTTGGCACAATTCTTAGAAAATGGAAGAAATTCAAGGTAATTGTCAATCTCCCTCAGACTGGGGCTCCATGCAAGATCTCGTCTCACAGAGTATCAGTGATCCTTAGAAAGATGAAGGATCAGCCTATAACTACACAGGAGGACCTGGTCAATGACCTGAAGAGAGCTGGGATCACAGTCTCAATGGGTTACCATTAGTTACACACAAGGGTAACAAGGGAGGATGGATAGGGCCATGTATTATGAGATACATACCTTACAAGATACATTTCCTCAGTAAGAGCATTGAAGATGCAGCATGATAATGACCCCAAACAAACAGTCAGTGGCTCCGTAAGAAGCATTTATTCTAAATCTATGCTGGGAGCTGAAACCAAAACCTGAAACATCTAGAGAAGACCTGGATGGAAGAGTCGGCAAAACTTCCAGCTGCAGTGTGTGCAAACCTGGTCAAGAACTACAGGAAACAGCTAATCTCTGTAATTGGTTTCGGTACCAAATATTAAGTTCAATTTTTATATTGCATCAAATACGTATTTCATGCAATAAAATGTAAATTAATTATTTAAAAATCATACAATGTGATTTTCTGTTATTGTTACTGTAGTAAATGAATACATCTGATGAAACACTCACAGGAAGCAGCTGCTAGCAGGGCAGATGTAGAGATGTAAAGAACATGGTGTGTGTTGCTTTAACCCTTTTTTTCTTCCATGTTTAACAGAGACCATCACATTAATAAAGTAATATCAAATCATGATGCTTGTATTTGCTAATCAGTTGTTGATGGGCTACGAAAATATCTATAACATTTAAAATGATCAGGATGTGATTTTTTAAATTAATCTGTACATTGCTCATCAATTTCAGTATTCAGCTGCCTGCATCCATAAACATAAATAATGACTTTGTCTGAAGACTAAAAAAGAAATCATTGTTTTTATGAACAAGTAATAATTAGAGCTTGCTAATATCCATTTTAAAAATGAAATAAGATATGGTCAGATCAGACCATGGTGTGAGGTAATGAATTAATGAAATGATTTAAATGGAGTTATCTGTTTCTAATCTGCTAAAAAATAGAAATAATTGCAGTGACTATTAATTCAATACTGAGAAACAAAATGAGGTTGAAAATGAATTTAATGACACATATTGCGAGATCTATTGTTGTGGATGTAAGAGTTTTTTTTTTTTTTATTTGTACAGGGATCTCTACAGTGCGCAGCCCTTTAAGCTCAGAGCATTATAGCCAGTATTTGTTTTGCTGTTTTTTTTAGATAAGAATATATAAGGTTCAAGATTGTGCAGTATAGTGTGACATATCCTGTTTTTCTTCACAACTTAGGCAGTATGATGAACAAAACTTTAGTTCATTTTAACTAAATACCCAGCAGGACCGAACAATTTCTTTTAAATAGCACAGATACAGTATACATGATCATGTTTTGTTATTATTGTTTTCAGTTGTTTTTATGACTATAATAATAATAATAATAATAATAATAATAATAATAATAACATGCTCATTTTGAGAGTTCTACATATTTGTGACGTCATTCCCATATTGTTGCTGTTTTGCCGGTATGTGCCTGAATTTTAAGTGGTTTAATAGCATTGCTTCATGTTAATGTCATTGAAAGCTCATCTGACTTTAGAAGACATGCTAACATTTATTACACTCTGTCCTCTGTCAAAATGTTGGGTGAGTCCATTTTTAAAAATAATTTTCACATCCATCGCAAACAGTGATCAAATTGCTGAACAGTTACTTTCCAAACAAAGAGCTAACAGATTATTAGACCTTTGTCTTTGTACTACGCTCATGGAAGAATATGACTAACCACACACTAAAGGGAACTCAACACAGCCTAGCCTTGGTTTTTGTACAGCTGCAGCAGTGAGCCCAATGACTGTGACTATCGTGTGCAGTAATACACAGCCGTGTCCTCCGTCTGAAAATTTTGCCCCTTCAAAAATACTGTGCTGCTGGAGACGTCTGCAGAGAAACTGATTTTGCTCTTCAGTGAATCCTTAACATTTGAGCTGCTGTCACACACATATCCAATATGTTCCAAAGTCTTGGATGGCATTTGTCTAACCCAGCGAGGACAGTAGCTGGATATTGAAAACCCGGAGAATTTACAAGAAATGGTAAACGTCTCTCCAGGTTGTACAGCTATATTAGCTGACTGAGTAAATTCAACCGAATTCACACCTGCAAAGAACAACACAGAATAAACATATTTATTTTTATTACAATGAATGATTTTTAATACATAGATGAAATATAATATACATGTAATTTTATTAAGTGAAGCACTTACAGGACACAGCTGTCAAAAGCAATAGAAGAGAGATGGAGCTCATGGTGCTGGATTGGCACTGGTACAGCTACTCGTCTCACATCTTCACAGCTCAGGGAGCTTTATATCATATATTAGTTCCTGGTGAGAAAAAGGGAGGATACGGACATGCAAATATCTCAGGTTTTTATTGATAGGAATCTTGCTCTTATATTCAGTCATAGACTGAAAAAAATCATGTCAGAATAAAAAGAAATATCTATACATCTAATAAAAGTGTATAGTTGGCATGTCTACTTATTAATAATATTTGTGAAAAAAAATCAGAATGTGAGATATTAATAGAAAACATCAAGATCGTTTTTGGAATTTTTGTCTGTCTGTTTGTCTATAGGCTAACACTAAGGCCTAGACATTTAAAAAGTCATTAGTTATCTCAAAATTCTCTCAATAGGAAGAAACATTGATAGAAACCAGACTCAAAAAGGAACCCATCCTCGTTTGGATCGTAACAGATAGCAGGGATTTGTTTTTGCTCACATACTATGTTAGGCAGCTGGAAGTTCAACATAACTAAAGACGTTAACATGGAGTCCAGTTCAGTTTGTCACCAGCATGGCACCAGGATGAGTCAGACAGGTGCAGAGGGCAGAGGGGGTCTGGATCACTGGGAGCTCGGGAGCAGCATGTGTATCTCCAAAGCAGAATCCAGCTAGAGGTGGGCCTTCTCTTGATGCCTCAGGATCCTCACAGGGTTGGCCAGCACAATCTCCAGGTGCCTCTGGATGGTATAGAAAAAGAAATAACAGATGGGAAAGAATTAGCATTGATGCAGCTCATTATATTAGCATATTATATTAGAGATGTCTTAAATCTGCTTTTAAACTGGAAGACTGTTTCCCAAACACTATCACAGAATATAAAACCGCTCTACACCCTTTTGTGGACTACCAGAAATCCGGAGTTTTGTGAGCGCTGTGGATTGTAACGGTCTAGGAGACTGGCTAGATACGTAGGAACTAAACCATTTAGAGCATTGTATGTAAATAATGCCACTTTGTAATCAATTCTTGACTTAACAGGTAGTCAGTGCAGAGATGATAGTATTGGGGTTATATGATAAAATTTTCTTGATTTTGTCAGATCTCTGACGGCTGCATTTTGGACTAACTGTAGCATGTTTAACCCTTAAAGCACAGAGCAGTTTTAGGTTTTTTTTGCATCACTGTGTTTTAATGATTATATCAGGGCTTAGCGATTGCGCCATATAGTGTGTGTCATATCCTTTTTTCAGCACAACCCAGGCAATGTGATAAAATAAATTTTATTTTATTTTGACCAACTACACACACACACTTGACCAAAAACTATATAAAAAAACAATAAAATCCAATAGATTTTTTAAAAATAAATTGTTGTCAAACACACACACACTGATTAAACCTTACTTTTAGACTAAAATTATAAAAACACTTATTATTCAGTAAATACAATTAAAAAAATATATAATTAATAACAAAACAAAATAAATATCACATTTAAAAAACATTGTTTATGTAAATAATTAATCTATTATCAGACTTTTCAAGTAAATCGCTGTAACACACACACACACACATACACACGAACACACACACACACCCAAACACACACACGCTAAACCTTGTTTACAAATTACAATTATAAACACTTAATCTTAAACATAAACATTTGCTTTTTATGTAAACAAATGAGAAACACTACTGTCTGTCTAGGTATATTTATAATTTATTAGTCTTTTACGAATTGTTCACACACACACACACAC
>QMIH01000005.1:11283-43265 GCA_003987875.1 Clarias batrachus | reverse complement strand
CACACACCCAAACGCGTTTTTACCGAATTTAGCCTAATAAAAGTTACCTTATAACAAAGACACAGCAGTGAAATGTAACCCCAGCGCGCTTTGTTCCCGGAGTCTCCATGGTTTATAGACGCGCAAACGGTCTTCCGTGTTCGCGCGTTGGGCTCAAACCGCGCGTTTTATGGTTGTTTCTGTTACCAGATAACATAATAAATCATATAATATTTTCATCATATACAAAAATGTAAGAAATAATCCAACAAGCCGAGTTTTCATGGTATTAGTGACGCGCACTGCTATGTAACAGTCCGTTATTGCGCAATAGGCGCTCTTAGACACACACACACTCGCACACACACACTTCCTGTGTGACGTGGAGGAAGAAATACGATAGGCACATACAATCACGTGGTTTCATTGTATTTTAAGTTGATTTTATGACTATAAAACGATAAAAAACAAGTATTTTAGTGATTTCAATGGTTTTTATGATGCAAAAAAATTACACATTTTTAAAATAATTATAACTTTTTTTTTACGTGACATATCCGAAAACCCAACCAGTATGTTTTGCTTTATGTCTCCCTCTTTCGACACACACAGTCATTACATCCAGATATGGTGTTGTTTTCTTTAAAACCGGTCTTTAATTACTGTTGTGCTTCCGGCTGGAGTTTTAAGGGTTAAGGAGGATGTAGGACAACCACATAGTAATGCGTTACAATAGTCCAATCTGGAGGTCATGAATGCATGGACTAGCTTTTCTGCATCAGATACGGGTAAACTGTTTCTCGGCAATATTTCTAAGGTGGAAAAGGCTGTTTTTATAATATTGGACATATGATTTTCAAGGGACAAGTTGCTGTCCCTATATGGTGATCACACCACTTTAACGTGGCACAGTTCTTCATGTACTGACTTTTTATAGACAGCAGAGGTTATGTAAAGCATTTAGACAAACATAAAGTGAAAAATACAACACACAAACTTTCAAAAAGAAAAACAACTCTTTGAAATGATTGAATTCATTTTACACATATCATGTATGAATAAAAAAAATGAAGTATTCTTTTACTAATTATTCTCCATCAACATGATGTTTTACCAACATACTACAGTTTTCTGAGCTCTTGGATTTGACATCCCATTGTTCAATCAGACAAAAAATTTGCAAGGTAGGAATCAGGGGCTTCCACCAGAATGACCTGCATTAATTAATAAAAGATTTTGCGCTTATAAAAATAGGGTGGCCATACTAATGAATGCCAGAAGTACTTCAAAATACATGCAACAACATTTTTTTTCATTTTAAGAAAATTAAGATTCATAAAATTAGTCAATTTAATAATAAATATGTATTTTAAAAGAGACATAATGTATACATAATCAAATATTTACTCAGAAAAAAAGTGTACACTTTGTGTATTTCACCATATGTTTTTGTTGAGGAGAGATAATAATTCATTCTTTCTAAGTGTAATACTTGTTTTTGTGCAGTCTTCTCACAGAAGTGTACCACTGTGTGTCTTTGCACAGTAATAAACAGCCGTGTCTTCTGCCACCAGGCTGCTGATATCTAAGTAAAACACATTGTTGCTCGTATCTCTGGAGATGGTGAAACGAGTTTTAAAGGAAGCTCCAGAGTCTATGCTTCCACCACCCCACATGATCCCGATCCACTCCAAGCCTTTTCCTGGAGGTTGTCTGACCCAGCCTGTGCCAATGTCACTGAGGGCATAGCCAGAAATCTGACACGACAACTTCACTGAGGCTCCGGGAAGTTTAACCTCAGCAGGAGACGAAGTCAGACTGACACCATGAACATCTGAGAAGAGGAGAGCGGTAAAACATACAGAAGTTATTAAACACATTTCACTTCAAATCAGGATGAAATATGGAGCATATAAATTGCTGCGAATGGTGTAACTGAGTAAGGTGTGGAGAGCCGTGTTTGCTCACAGGGAACAGAGGATATCAGAAGAAGTAGAGACCAGCTCATGATTCCTCTGCTGTACTCGAGCAAACACAGAGACTAAGATTTCTTTGCAGTGTATTTATATCTGTCTGAGGTTAAAGAGGTTTGCATGCACCGTTGCATTAATAGTTGTTATGATAATCTTTCTAGGCTTTCATGTTGCAGGCTTACATCATAAGTATCAGCCACAGATATGAAAAAGGTGAATGGTTAAAGGCAAATGGGGAAATAAAACTAAACACAAAAAGAATATGCTGTTCGTCCTTGCGGGATTATTTACAGTTCATCAGGACATGCTTGTGTACGTTTTTGGAGTCTGGTATGCCAGTTTGGTCAAAATTATATTTGCATAGCATGCCACATACAAGGATTCAAAATGAAAGTAATTGTAGATATGTTGAGGCTTTCTATGATTAAATATTTATTTTGCATTCATGCAAGAAGTCTTCAGTGTCAGCACTGTGTAACAGCCAGTCCTAATGATGTAACAACGTTTACAAAAAGTAATCAGAATTGAACTTCTTGAGCGAAGAGAAAGAAGGAAAAGAAGAGGCTGATGAGGGAACATCCGTTGAACTGCTATTATGTAAGTAATAAAATAAACTATTTTTTATGTTGTCATCGTTTCATAGCATTGCTTGTATTATTAGAATTGGTTTCTCTTTCCCTGACCACACCTAAACCTCACTTGTACCTTTCCTTTACAGCGCTTTCTTTTAATTTTGCCCTCATCTTCTATCTCTTCTTCCTCCTGGCAAAGCCCTGACATAACGAACTGAAGACCCTTCTACACAGATGTAATGAAGTGCCCAAGGCTGGCATGGCAGACAGTCTTGGAGAATTCAGGTTAACTGTGTTCACTGTGCGCCGCTTCTGCCCTCTGGTGGCTGCCGGTGGTGTAGCGCGTCTCTTAGAGTTACATCATGAACAACACACGTCATAAATCCGTCCTGTTATTAATAATTTTCAGCACAGTAATAAACTGCAGTGTCTTCTGTCCTCACACGGCTCATGTGCAGATACACCTGCATCTCCTGTTGTCTCTGGACATGGTGAAGCGACCATTAACTGCACTGGAGGAATATACTGTGTGCTACCACTAGTGGATACCACTTTATCCAACCAAACACCTGTTTGATCCATGCCATCCGGGGCAGTGTGAGACTAATCAGGTTTGATGATCACTGAATCAGACTGCATTAGTGTCTCACAAGTGTCTGAAATACAAAAACACGCGCACACAAAACTCATTCATCTTCTATACTGCTTTATCCTGTATTCAGGGTCACCGTGGGCCTGGAGCCTATCACAGGAGGCTTAGGGCTGAGGTACACCCTGGACTGGGTGGCAATCCATCACACGGCACATACACTCACACACTTCGGCCAATTTGGGAATGTCAATTAGCCTAATCTACATGCCTTTGGACTTTCGGAGGAAACCGGAGTACCCGGAGGAAACCCACCATGCATGGGTAGAACATGCAAACTCCATGCACACAGAGACGGGAATCGAACCCGGACGAGAATCGAACCCGGACCCTGGAGGTGCAAGGCACCACCACAGGTGTTAAAATTAATTTAAAATAATGTAATAAATAGTAATACTCACATTGAAATTATGTAAATAAAAACACTGCCTGGTGTGTCAAAGAATTTTTTTAAAAAAGATTACTGCTGCTGTACATGTAAACAAACAGCGGCGGATGTGTTGTTGAGCGAATGTTTCAAATGCAGTATTTTGTTTGCAATTGAAAGGGAAATATGGCCTTTTTGTTTGTGGGATGTTGCGAAAGGGGAATACCGATTCCGTCCAGCAGGTGGCAGCAGTGCACTTCAAAACTGGCTGCCAAAGTTGATCCTTGACAGGAGAGTTGATTCAGTCCAGTGAGTGGGAGATGATTCTGTCATCAGACACCAGGAGACGCTAAAGCGAGTAAAAAAATGCAAAAGGTGGAGCTGAGCAGTTACGCGAAAAAGCTTTAGATGTAGATGTTGTAAAATGCTGCAGATTAACAGATTATGCCTTTCGTGTGAACAGACGTTCTGACAGCTCCAGGCTTACGGTCAAGGATAGCGAGGCTGGATCCAGCGGCAGTGTCAGTGACCAGTGAAGCAATGCTGAGAAACATTATTTTAAATGAACATTGACTACCATAATAATTACTAGCACGCGCTAGAGCTACTCTTGATTTTATTCCATTTTACCTGTTCAGTTTGATTGCCATCCTTTTCACTCGGCTCGGGTAGAAAAGGGGAGAGGTGTTAGTCAACAACAGACTCTTCATCATCACTGACCATGCTGCACATTCAGCTTACACTGATGAGCATTTTATCTTACAATGACTGCATCAAGATGGACCAAGGCCACTTTTTGGCCCCAGTCCGCCCTTGATACAAAGAAATTCATTTTGTCCTCGGATCTCGCCCTTTCCGGATTTTGGCGCTGGAGTCACGTGGTTGTTCGCTGTTTGAGATCGCGCTTAAAATTTTCTCAATATATATTGCAAAATGTTTGCGAGATATCACAAACAAAAAGGCAAAATTTCTGTATTCATTTGCTAACTTGCCCTAAACCTCCTGATGCCTGTATTGTACTCTGATACATATAAATACATGTGCAATAGTTTTATTTTAAATAATGTCAGTTATTTAGATACATAGAAAACTAAAAAAAAAAAAAACTTTTAAATTGTAAAAACTAATTTGTTAACCTTTTAATTCTAAACTAACCAAATATTTGTGTTGATAAAAGGTTTTTAAAGACTGAGGAAACATACAAAACTTTGGATCATTGGTATTTTCGCACTCCTTAATGTCAACTTAATTGGTACTGATTTCCTGATTCTAATTCTTAAAATACTTTACAGTTTACATAAAATGTGAGGGGCCACTGTATTCCCTGCAGCACCTTCAACATGATGACCAGCATAGAAAAACGTTTAATATGCTACGCTTGATTTAATTATGCAGACTCTGTCCGCAACTTTACTTCAATAAAGTTTAACCCCCAAAACAGAGTCTAGTATTACAGTCTTAACTTGTTGCTACCTTATTTCCTATGTGACTGTCCAATCTGGACAGGCTTTGACCATTAGGTGTGAAGTGAGTATACTGTAGCTTACTGTAAATAACTAACACCAGATGTTGTACAAACGGGATCCCATATGCTACAGGGAAAATGATGCAGTGGGTTTGATAGATTTATAGCAGTAGGTTTTAAACTAGATTGAGGACACTGCAGAGACATTTGATATAAAGACTGTGTGAATGGATGATATTTATAATAAATGTCCCTGAGGTTCAGTTTTCTGCTAAAGGAAATATGTACAGCCAATGAGAAGGTGCTTTGTATGTTTTTGTACAGTTCTGCAGTCTGTAGTGTGAGTGTGTCTTGTGCACAGTAATAAACAGCCGTGTCGTCAGCTTTCAGACTCTTCACTTCCAGGTACAGCATGTTTTTATTTACAGTATGTCTTTAGTAATGGAGAACTGGCCCTGCAGAGACTGAGCGAATCCAGTGCCTGTGCCACTATCAGTGTATCCGATCCACTCCAGTCCTTGTTGTGGTCTCCGAAGGATCCAGTGCATCCAGTAGCTCAAACAAAAGCATAACTATATGCAATATTATTATATATTGTTATACTGCTTATAATAGAGACAGAATGGTTCATTTTCCTTGGGTAATGAACAAAATCTTACACGAACGTACATGAAATAAGTACTGATAACATTTAGCGTCCTAAAATCGTCCTTATCTGGGGGCTGTTGAACCCAGAGTGTATGGGATCGTTATCTATCGCGGAGTTCACTACAAACTAGAACAGCAAAGAATATGCTGTTTACTGTATACCTGGATCTATTCGAATAGGGAGTGTACATGGCCATTATAGAAGGCTACTCAGTGTATAGATAAGTGAAATACATCAAAATATCTGAGATTCTCTTGAACAACAGCCAGAATAAAACCTGGCAATGGTAGAACTTTACTTGTGACTGAGAGACATCAAAAAAGTCTATAGCTGTTCAATTTACCTAGACTAGACAATGCTGACATTCACTACAAGTAATGGCTTTTCAGTCACAACATACATTTCTTTATTTCTTTTAAACCTCAACCTGATGAGCAGATAATGGGAAAATTTTAAGAATTATAATGATTACTGTTGAGGTAAATTAACAAAAACTCCTGGTATATTGTGGAGGCAAATGTTTTAACATAATAAAGGGTTGAATCGTAGGATTACATTTGCATGCCACACCCATTAGAGACATAACGATTCACAGTGTGATAGACATGCTGAGAAAAAAGCTCGGGTTAGTTTATTTAAATACAGAACTGAGTTGTGATGAAGATGATGTTTTTGTGCAGCGCTGTAGCTTGTTGTGTTGTTGTGCGCTCTCCGGGCGCAATAATACACAGCTGTGTCTTCAGCCTGCATGTTCTGTCCCCGTAAGGACACGCTGTTACTGGAAGTGTCTCGAGAGATGACAAACTTGTCTTTAAGTGAATCTTTCTTATGAATTTCCCCATCATAATCAATGTGGTTGATCCACTCTAAAGCTTTTCCTGCAGGTTGTCGAATCCAGGCTGTTGCATAGTGGCTGCTTCTATCAGTGATCGAAGCTCCAGACACTTTACAGGTGATGGTTAAAGTCTCTCCTGGCTTTATAAGCACTGAGTCTGGCTGGATGAGCTCAGTAGCACAGAACACATCTGTGAAAAGAGAAATAGAAAAGATTCACACATGGACCTGAAAGCATCAGATGAACCAATAAAGTTTAAACACAAACACTCACAGGGGGCGAGAGCCAACAGCAGCAGTGGAGCTGAAGTGAACATGTTTGTGCTGAAGGAGGACTAATGAGAACTTTCTCTCTAGATAAACACAGTTATTATATTATAGGAGGAGATGGAGATTTGCATAAATATTACAGAGCAGCTCAAGTGTTGAGCACAGCTGTGAATCACCGTCACATCCAATTTTATTTATTTATTTATTTATTTATTATTTGTAATGTGGTAAATAATTTAATTATTCTTTGTTTTTACGAAATCCAATTATTTTTCTGTGTACACATTTCCTTGCTTATGTTTTTTAAAAATCATTTTTATGACGTAGATGTTATTTATTAAAGGTTTATTTAATTTATATTAAAGAGATGTTGAAGATATTAAAGAACTGTGGTATATAATATTTGCTTACATATTTGCCACCCTCGTGTTCTTGGAATAATTGTAGTGTTTTCGAAACAGAATGTCATAAAAATTTTCATTCTGATACAGTGCTGCCCTCTAGAGGTTGTAGATGAAATAGAGAGAAAGTGCTGATTGTTCACATCCACTTTCTCTGCCACTATTGATGACATGTTACAGACTGAATGCACCATCATTTTCATTTGAGGTTAAAATAGCAGTTGGCCCATTTATGCATACAATATGGATGTCTGAAGATTTATTAAACTCTTTACATTAGACAGAACACCCTGCGTTAAAATAAATGAAGCTGTACTGTACGTTAATGTAGAGTTCTTGTACAGAACTGCAGCTTTCAGGTTAGTCATGTGCAGATACACCTGCATCTTGCTGTTGAGAGAGATCCACTCTTTCCCCTGAGCTTGTCTAATCCAGTACATGGACTGCCATGACTAACATTGCACTGACATCATGCATCAACATCAGCTGAAATTTATGCCAAGCAAACAATAATAGGATGGATTTAGATACATTATCTTAATTCTTCACACCACCTTCTGTCATTTAACGTAACTTAAAATATGTGTACGTCTGATCACAATGTTTCAAAATGTGGCATGGTCCATCATTTAATTAATTGTTAAATGTAACGACGCGGGTCGCGCGAGAGGCAGAGCCGTGCTTAAACTGTTCAGAACAGGCAGTTCCGCAAGCTGTTACCATGCGGAGTTCTGAACAGGCAAAAGCACGGCCATTTATACACACGGTTGCTAGGCAACGCCGCCGTCAGGCAATCAGCCTGAACAAGCCGCACCTGACGCCGTGTTTATTTAAGGGTCCTGATACCGGCGCACTTCGTGCGATCATTTAGGTAGCACCGGTAAGGTATCAGGGCCAAAGACAAAGAAAGAAATAAAATAAAATAAAATAAAATAAAAAGACAGACAGCTGTTTAGAGACAGAGGCAAAGCCCCAGCCTCTGTCTATTGTAGACGCCGGTGAGAGCGAGTGAGAGAGAGAGAGAGATAGAGAGAGCGGCACGCAGAAGTTCGGCGTGCGCGCTCAGTAGTTGGTTGGTGCACGAAGCACAAACTCTCTCTCTCTCTCCTAAAGTCCTCGGTAGGGGTGAACGCCCCGAGAGGACAAGTTTTGTTTTATTTTCCAGAGCCCCGTCCGTTCTCGCGTAGACGGCGGAGCTCTGTTTATTTTGTGTTTTCACCTTTTCATTTATTTTCCTTTTAAGTTCATTAATTAATAATCCCACGCTATCTCCAAACGGGAGGGTCTTCCCGTGTGTATCACAAGCACTCTCACTATCTCCTATTTCATTGACCCACTCTAACGCCCAGCATAAGGGCTCTCATAATTAAAAAACATCGCGTGGTGCGGCTCTCCATACCGCACCACGTAACATTAAAGACAGCAGAAGCTACTGTACAGCATTGAGACGTTGTGGAAACATAAAGTTCAACCCCCAAGTTCCAAACTTCAAACATTATGGATTTGAGCTATGAGGTGAGATTGTATACATCATGAAAAAAAAAAAAAGATTAAAAAAAGTAGATTTTCCGAACTCAGGTACTTGAAAATTAATATACTTTACTTATTAACATACTTTAATTTACTATTAATATACTTTACTAATAATATACTTTGCAAACCCAGGTATTTTACTAACAAATGTCAAATTGAACTCAGATCTCATGTGTTAATATCACAGAATGTCTGAATTGCAGTAATAAACATTTCTTTATTATTTGTTATCATTTAGGAACATTACCTGATGCAGGCCAGAAAGAAGCCCAGGTTAGCTTGATTCATGTCTCTGATGTTAACTTTTTATTCAGCTATTTAGACAGAAACATCCATGTTAGCTAGTTTGTGTCATAACAGGCTTATGTAAGGCAAGCACATTGTTTGGAAGTGCATATTTCCAAACACACACACGCACACGCACACACGCACACACACACGTTCCCGACAGTTCCCGACAGTTCCCGCCTGAGCCATAAAGCACCTTTTAATCTTGATTTTTTTTTACAGGGCTAAAAATGTAATAAGCAGTTGCTCAGGCAAATGTAGTCCTTCCTTGTACCTGTCAATGATAAAGAGAATGTCTCCATCTTAATATTTTTGTAAGAGGAATTCATTGTTCTTTATTTTTAGTGCCCCTCTTGGACCATAATACACAGCTGTGTCTTCAGTTTGCATATTCTGTCCTTAAATTGTTATTGTCTAGGTAGCAGTGTCTCTGGAGATGCTGAACTTAATTTTCAGTTTGCCACTCCACTGTATCCCCAGCACTACTGATATTTCCAATCCACTCCAGAGCTTTTCCTGCAGGTTGTCCTAGCTAGCAAACAGTTTACAGTTTTTTTTTACAATCGCTATGACAGTTTTTTCAATACATTTAACAAGTTTCCTAAACTCTTAACGAACCAACACACCTAAAATACACAATTGGCAAAACGGTTAATTTCATGCTCAAAATCACACATTGTAAACTAAACCCCCAAACTCATTTTCAAAATACAATAATAAACTAACACAATACACTATGTCTAACAAAACACTACAAACATGTTTTAAAATCAAATAATTATTCAAAACACTAACACATGCTCTCTTCCAACAGGAACATTTAGTCAATCATAACACAATGACAAATAAAAAAACACTATCATCAGCTGAAATTACAGAAACTGCATTATTTTATGTCAGGTCTGCCCTTTTTTTATTTGAAGCCTCTCTACATTTTTGTTTTGATGGGTTTAGTAAATGCATGCATTTTGTTTCTTTTGCTGCAGAAATGCAATACAAAAAAATGAATGACCATCTCAGAATAGCTTTATAAAATGTACAGTTTATGTAAAAAAAAATACAGACACAGAATTGCTGCAGTGCAGACTTTATTTGCAAAAGGACATTACTGCAAGATATACAAACACAAAAAGCACCAAAATTATAATAAAAAACAAAAACAAAGTAATCTTCTATTCTGCCCGGTCTTCTGCATATGGCCACATGTTCTCATCCACATCACACCTGATATCTTCTCTGGCAAGGCATCGTGGGAAGAATCATTTGGCATGCCTTATCCACTCCTGGCAGTGTTCAGATGTGATGTCTTGGCATGCAGCATCCATTGCATCCAGGAGGGACATTTGGTGGACATGTGGACATGTGGACGATGGTCAAAAACCTTCCATCTCCATGCTGAGAAAAACTCCTCAATAGGGTTGAGGAAAGGGGAGTAAGGGGCAGGGAAATGGGACATCATCGTTGGATGGGTGTCAAACCAGGCTGTGACTGCACGGGAATGGTGGAATGCCACATTGTCACATGTGATAACAAATATTGGGAAGTGGTCTCCCACCTGTCCCCTTTCTAACTCTGGCACCAGTCTTTCGTGCCGGTTTTCTAAAAACAGGAGAAGGTAGTCAGTGTTGTAGGGGCCAATCTGACATTTATACAGGTGTGCACCGTTGTTGGAGATTGCGGTGCACGTGGTGATGTTGACTCCTCTCTGGCCCGGCACGGTAACTGTTGCCCACTAATACGGTAAATGGTAAAATTATTTACACTTTGCTGTAGGAGAAGCAATATCCTACCTGTTTCTCTGAAAATACGGACAATGGATGCCACTGTATCCTGGCTGAGATTTGGCTACTCGTTCACCAGCGTCTCTGTATGATAGCCCGTGGTTTATGATATGGTCAATGATAGTAGCTCTTATTTGATCAGTTACCCTAGCTCCGGTCCTTCTTTGAGCGCCACAATGCATTCTAAATCCTCTCCTAACCCCTCTCCCTTATTGTCCTCGTCTTCCTCTCCCTTATGCAGGCTTTCTTTCTTTCTTTCTTTCTTTCTTTCTTTCTTTCTTTCTTTCCTTCTTTCTTTCTTTCTTTCCTTCTTTCTTTCTTTCTTTCTTTCTTTCTTTTTTCCACACAAGATCAGCCCAAAGATGTTTTAGAACATATGATCATGTGATTGGAAAAACCTCAACACCTAAGTGTGGTTCCTAGATGGGAATCAGCTGTGATTTATATATTTGCATAACTGCAATAAGATGTTTCTCATTTGCAATGGAATAAAATGCAGGGAATATATTTGTGTTTCAATTCACAATATGAACAGCTGTACACTTTGACTTTAGCCTACAGTATATAAGTTATGTTTAGAACATGATGTTATCTGTTCTGACATACAGTGTGAAAGCATTTGTAAATTTGACTGTAAAATTACATTGTTTTGGTATTGGTTTATCTTGTGTGTAAAAGTTCAAGCATTTTAAATTGTTGTTAACTGTATGCATTTTGTATCAAAGCAACAAGAAATGTGTTAATTGTATAGCCTACAAAGGCGGATGTTGTGCTAACTGTGTTAAGAGTTTAGGAAACTTGTTAAATGTATTGAAAAAAACTGTCATAGCGATTGTAAAAAACTGTATTATTATTATTATTATTATTATTATTATTATTATTATTATTTCACTGTAAAGCCCTCGTACATGTTTGCCTGGTTCACTGATGAACCCCTGATTTTTTTAAAACTGTAATTCCACAAATTTTGTTTGGTGTGATAACATCATATGATATTGGATTCCATTGGTTTGGTAGCTAAATATTAGGAAAATGTTCAGTTTAGATTTTCTAAATAATATCTATTGGTGCATGTGTTTATTTACATTGATCAAGTAGATTATTAGTATCGTATTTTAAAGTATATTATTAAATCGTGCACATAACTGTTCATAACATTGCTTTTACTCAACATTTTGATTTCACTTATGGTGCAGGTTAAACATCAGGCAAATATTTAAGTACAGCAAATTTTTTTTATTAAATTCAGTCCAGCCAGTTTTGTGTAATTCTGTGAGGATTTTGGGTGATTTTGGGTGCTTGTAATGATATCATTGAAAGAACAAGTTTTGACCAATGAACAGATAAAACCTTACTTTTATTTATATAGAAGTGCACCCTTGCTGGATGGCGTGTTAATTCAGAGCAGGCCAATTGAAATACATTTTAGGTGTCTAATCCAACTGGCACATAACTGCTCATAACTTCACTTCTACCCAACAATTCGATTTAATTTATGGTGCAGAATTAACATCAGCACCACATAAGAAATGTAATGATATCAAAGAAAGAGCTAGTTCTGACCAATGTACAGACAAAAATCAAAGCACTCGTATATTTAAAAGATAATCCCCCCACAAAAATATAAAAACTCCTACCAATTTGTTCCACAATCCAAAATAATAAAAAATTATTATAACAAAATAAAAGTAAATATGAATAAATATAAATAAAAAGTAAAAATAAAACAAATTAACCTGCACTCTACCTTTGAAAAGAATTGTGGCTATATTGAGGCCAGAGAGAGGAGAGGAAGAAGGAGGCTACTGTGTAGGATGAAAGAATTTTACAATGCAGTCATGTATACAGTATGTGACAGTTAAGCTTATGTTTCTGTTATAATGTACACTGTAGGAGGTTTTTGTACAGGGATGTTGTTGATCTGTCTCACTGTGGGTTACGAGCGCAGTAATACACAGCTGTGTCTTCAGTCTGCATGTTCTGTCCTGTTAATGTTACTGTGCTGCTGGACGCGTCTATGGAAATCTGAAACCTGCTTTTCAGTTTCTCACTGAAGTAGATGGTTCCACCACCCTCTATTTGTCCGATCCACTCCAGAGTTTTTCCTGCAGGTTGTCGTATCCAGTTTGTCCAGTAGCTGCTTAATGAATATCCAGACACTTTACAGGTCAGACTCAGTGACTGACCAGGGGTTACTACCATGGATTTAGACTGGATCAGCTCAACAGAGTGGACAACACCTGTTAAAGGAAATTTATTCTTTCATGGTGCTTAAGAAAATAAGATACAACCAAAACTGTATTATACGTACTGTATGTTAATGTAAAACACTTACTGTGTACGGCTGCCAGAAGCAGCAGCAGTAGCGATGTCGAGATCATGGTGTGTGTTGAAGCAGAATAAGTAAAAGTTCTTGCTCTTCAGTGTTTAAAAATATTACGGCGAAGGACATTTGCATAGACACTCCTTATCTGAGGGAACGCTGGATGTGGTATTTAAAAAAAAAAAAAAAAAACCCTCACCACCATACAATCTACAATCTGAAAACAAAAAAATAAATGCTGTTCTTTTCAGGTGATGTTATATTAGGCAATATTATATTAACAAGCAAGAAGAAATTAATTTTTCATAACTAAAAATATACTGTATAACAACATATATACACAGTACAGACCAAAGGTTTGGACACACCTTCTCATTCAAAGAGTTTTCTTTCTTGTGTTCTTTCTTGTGTTCTTTAGCCCAAACGCGTCTCTTCTGCTTGTTGTCTGTCCTTAGCAGTGGTTTCCTAGCAGATATTCTACATGAAGGCCTGATTCACACAGTCTCCTCTTAACAGTTGTTCTAGAGATGTGTCTGCTGCTAGAACTCTGTGTGCATTGACCTGCTCTCTGATCTGAGCTGCTGTTAACCTGTGATTTCTGAGGCTGGTGACTCGGATGAACTTCTCCTCCGCAGCAGAGGTGACTCTTGGTCTTCCTTTCCTGGGGCGGTCCGCATGTCAGCCAGTTTCTTTGTAGCGCTTGATGGTTTTTGTGACTGCACTTGAGGACACTTTCAAAGTCTTCCCAATTTTTCGGACTGACTGACCTTCATTTCTTAAAGTAATGACGCCCGCTCATTTATCTTCACTTAGCTGCTTTTTTCTTGCCATAATACAAACTCTTTGAATGAGCAGGTGTGTCCAAACTTTTGGTCTGTACTGTATATATAAATGCATTATATAAATGAAATATATGAATTAAATTGTATTCATAGGGCCAGGCTCAATTCCCGTCTCTGTGTGCATGGAGTTTGCTATCCTCCCCGTGCCTGGTGTGTTTCCTCCCATGCTCCCAGATTAGGTTAATTGGAGTTTCCAAATTGCCCGTAGTGTGTGAATGAGTGTGTGACTGTGTGTGCCCTGAGATGGATTGGCACCATGTCCAGGGTGTACCCCGTCTTGTGCCCTAAGTCCCCTGGGATAGGCTCCATGCCCCCTGCGACCATGAATACAGGATACAGCTGTATAGATGATGACGTAGTGAGTAAGAGTGGATTCATATGTAAAAAAAAATGGTTCTATTAATTTTACTGAGAATCCTTACGCCACTGAAAACATAATACACCACTGTATATTATAACTGTATATTATTTTTGATTTAATCAAAAATAGACACCAGAGTAAGGAGAATTCACAGTTATCAAAAAGTTAGAAAAAAATGAATTCAGCATGTGATGAAAAAACATAATTTGTTTGCTGTACGCTATCAAAGCTAAAGATGCACTACTCCAGCTGTTCCTCCAGTGCAATAGATTACCCCTGTACTCTACTCCACTTCCATCCAGTCAGGAAATAAACACCTGTACAGAAGATAGATAAATACTGACTTTGTTGTAGTACACCTCAGTACGTGACAACACTGTTAATGTCTTCTACAAAGAAATACATACATCGGCTGGATCAGAGCGCACTGATTGTTAATTTGTGTACAGTCCTCTAAGCAAAGTGAACAGCTGTGAGTCTTCTTGCACAATAAAGCACAACTCAGACATAAAGAAGACTGAGTACTTCACAGAGGAATCTTGACACAGACGGAGGATTTAAACTGAGCACTGATGTTGTTTATCGTAAATGTCTCTAACGTTCAGTTTCCTGCAGAGGGAATATTTACAGCTCATGAGGAAGTGCTTGTGTAAGTTTTTGTACAGCTCTGGAGTCTATTGTGTCAGTGTGTGTCTCTTGCACAGTAATAAACAGCCGTGTCTTCAGCTTTCAGACTCTTGACCTCTAGGTACAGCATGTTTTTATTGGTGTCTTTAGTGATGGAGAACTGGCCCTGCAGAGACTGAGCGAATATAGTGCCAGTGCCATAATCAATGCGTCCGATCCACTCCAGTCCTTTTCCTGGTTTCTGACGGATCCAGTGCATGTAGTAGCTGCTCATTGAGAATCCAGAGACAGTACAGGACAGAGTGACTGACTCTCCAGGTCTCTTCACCACAGAAGCAGAGGAGGTCAGGGACTGTCCATAAGAATCTGTAAAAGAACAGTATAACTATAATATAATAATATATAATAACTATATAACAGTTACAGTAA
Organism: Clarias batrachus; assembly: GCA_003987875.1. Taxonomy (NCBI): domain Eukaryota; kingdom Metazoa; phylum Chordata; class Actinopteri; order Siluriformes; family Clariidae; genus Clarias; species Clarias batrachus. Next base: position 27,922 of record QMIH01000005.1, on the reverse strand, counting down.
TCTAATGCTATAATGTACACATCATTGTACACATCACATGAAAAAGTCCAAAACTTACATGAAATGACTAAAAATAAAATACAATATCTTAAAACCATCTTTCTCTGAGTTCTGTTTTTGACCTCAAGCTTTTTTGTTTTTGACCACGACTTTTGTTTTACGTTTTTCGGATAGTTGATTTGCTGATTGATTTCCTGGTTAACGATCTAATTTCCTATTAATGTTGTGATCTTTATCTGCGCTTGGATTCACCTCGTTCCGCTCCGCCCTACACATTGTATAGAAATAGCTGCTCATTATAAACTGTAACATTATACAAATGAACTTTTCCAATAAAAAAGTTTTAAGCAGTGGTTTACTTGTATGATTTTTTTTCATGAAATCAGATTCTCCATAAAGAAGAAATTTATCACAGGTTACTGTTACCTCTAATTGTGTTTCATCTGACTGTTTTGATGCAGATCTAACAGAATGTGAAAAGACATAAAATGTCTTACATGGAGTAGTAATAAATATTATAAATGTAAGAATATCAAATGAAAGCCTCCGTATCACCTCTATTTTACAACATGTGAATGGGAAACACTGAGAGTAACAATAAATTATTATAACAGTTAACCACTTTAGTGTCTTTATGATGGAATTAATTAATAATTAACTGAACTGCTTAACTTAGTTTATATTTAAGACAGAACAATGATTTTAGATTTAAAACTGTATATTATCAAAGTTGAGGGTTAGGGTTAGGGTTAGGTTAACCCTAGGGTTAAATTATCTTTAATCAAGTTTATTGGTAGCTTGTGTTACATTTCTCGCTTGCTATGAAGAAGGCGCGCCGCTAGCAATTTTGGGCCCTATTAGAAAATATGCGGTTGGGCCCCCTACCACACCCATTCTGCACAAAACATACAAGCCAACCTAGCTATTCAAAGTTTTTGTCTGTAATGTAATAGTACTGAACTATTACTTTTGACTCATTATTAGTGAAATAGTTATCTGCTATCTTACACGGTAGTAGTACTTAAATTCCGCTAACAAAGTTAGCCAATAAGATAATGCTGGCATATTTGCTACAAATTCAAGATCTATATCTGGACAAAAATTACATATTTAATTTTCATTGGTGAAAAACGTAACTAGGGCTGTAGTAGCTATCGAATATTTCAGTAATCGAGTATTCTACCAAAAATTTAATCGATTAATCGAGTAAATTTATTTTTGCTTAATTAAATAGCAATATAAAATATACTGCTCAAAAAAATAAAGGGAAAACTTAGTCCCAATTTGACTTGAACATATGAGAGGTATTCAAGTCAAACTGGGACTAAGTGTTCCCTTTATTTTTTTGAGCAGTATATACAGTATGAGAGAAAGATTAATTGGTTTTATTTTTATCAAAAAATAAATATTGTCATTATTCACAATATAAGGAATAGCTTAAAGTCGACTGAGATTAATTAAGTGCATTATAGTGTTTTTGTAAAAATTATTTATTAAAATAAATACTTATACAAAAACACTAACTTAACTTTCAGAACTAAAAATTTAAAAATCTACAGCTCTGGTGTAACATAAGCCTTTACTGACTTCTTACTGGATGCTTTGTGATGACATTTAGGATGCAAAAATCCATGGACAGGAACAAGAGTCCATACATTGTTTTAAGTCAGTATATTCATCAGAATATAAATGTCTCTCTCTTGGACGTGTGTGCACACTAGTCTTTAAAGGAGAGTGTGATTGCAATGAAGAAAGGTAAGTATGTCAACATGCTCCGAACTGAGGCTTGTCCTGCGCTTTGAAGCAATGGTTCCTGCTGCTGAAAACATTTTTCATTGATAAAAGTTTTTTCATCGCTCCCTTCCCACAGAACGCTCCCTCAAATTGCACAGCTAACTGTTTGCGTCTCCTTCCGTGTTGTGCGTGACGTAAGCACTTCTTCTTTCGTCTGTGTTTACTGGCGGCTTGCATCCGGAAGCGTGCTGCGTCACGCCAAACAAATAATTGCGCAAAAACATAACGCAAGTTTTTAAAATGAATTAAAAATTAAAAGTAGCTTCGAAGCAGTAGATTTTGTTTTTCGTTTCTGATGACCGGACTTATGCTGCTTTGTTGAACTCGATGACATATCTGCTTACACAGTTCAGCACCTGTACTCAGCATCGACACTCTTCGTTAGGTAGAATGGGCTGAAGCACACTGTTAGGAACCTCCACCAGAGGTCACTGTTCATGTCTGTGTAGTTCTTGTTGGTTGACTCAGTTTCCCAGAAGGCACCTCAGTCAGGTGATGAGTGCTCACCTGAACTGAGGTGGCTCATTAAAGCATCTATAAATAGCAGTTTGTTCTGGGAAACTGGGTCGAGCATTGTTTGCTAACCTAACCCGGTTAGGTCAGCATCCAGTGTCCCCAGTATTCCATGTAGCTACTAACCTCACTAACCACTAACCCATCTGGTCTCTAGTCTCTGTTGCCCCTGGCCCTGTCTCCTGTCTAGCCCTGTCTCCTGTCTAGCCCTGTCTCGCCCTGTCTCGGCAGCCCTGTCTCCTGTCTAGCCCTGTCTCTCCAGTCTCCTGTCTCTTCTAGTTCCCCTATGTGTCTTTAGGTAGCTCCACCTCCATGTTTCCTCATCCCCAGTTCCCTATTCAGCTCCATGCCTCCTTCTGTCAGTTCCCTGTGTCAGCTCCTGGTTCCCTGTGTCAGCTCCTGGTTCCCTGTGTCAGCTCCTGGTTCCCTGTGTCAGCTCCTGGTTCCCTGTGTCAGCTCCTGGTTCCCTGTGTCCACATCCTTTCCTGTTGTGTTTTTCCTGAGCCCTAATTATAGTTTGAGTTTGTTGTTTTGGTTCCTTTGTTTGTTTGTGTCTGTTTTGAGTTTTGTTAATAAAGACTATTTCTGTTTGCACACCCCTCTGCGTTCATGCCTACCATACATGCCCACGGCCACTACATCAGCCGGTCTGGCCTGTAGCCCGAGTACCACCAGCTAGACCCATGACACACACAGTGAATCAGAGAGGGGTGTGATGTGACTGGAGATGCAGAAATAAGAAATAATAATCTTTTTTTCATTTGTAACTCTTTTGTAGATACATTTCTAATTTCTTTTAATCTACTGCTAGTAGTGTTATTACTAATAAAGCAAATCTCTGGGGGCCCCTAAAGGACGTGGGCCCTTAGAATCGTCCTAACTTCTTCCCCCCTTAGCGGTGCCCCTGCATTCAGTGGATTCAGTGCCAGTCACAAATCCGGATAAAATGAGAACCTGTGCCATGTTGTGTGCAAGATGTCCAACATCATCAGATTTTGTCAGAATAAGCAAATTAGGTTACTACTGTACAACCAGCATGATTTGCATTGGACTCTAAAACCTAAATCAATTTGTGTTGACAAACCAAACACAACGCTTCTGCCTCTCAGATCGTCAGTGAAGTGTAACTTCCTGCTGGGCAAAACAGTGACTGCTATGAGTGAAGCAAATATGTTTAATAGATTTCTGGAGAATGCTAAAGCTAAAACACACTCTTTTACTGCCACTGCAGTAACTCCAGAATTAAGGTGTGTTAACCCTGATATTATTTAAAGCATAGTTATACCTTTGAAAAATAATTATATAGGTGTAAAAACATTTACATGTTGTTTCTTTTTGAGCTAAGTGTGTGACATTTCCTGATGTTTACTGATACAAACATACCACTTCTTAGATTCAACGGAAAGTTGAAAAGTTTTGTCCAATTAAATAATCTGTGCTGCTGGATGTGTCCTCGCTGAAACTAATCTTGCTCTTCATTATGTCTTTAAGATAAGTTCTACCACTGCTACACAGCTATCCCAGCTATTCCAGTGCTTTTCCAGCAGGTTGCTGTTTCCAGTGTATACAATATCTTGACACTGAGGTCTTACAAGAGATGGGGAATGACTATAGGTTTCACAAGCACAGGCGCTGCCTGAGTGAGCTCCACACCACCATCACCTGTTAAACACAATGATAGAGCATCATCAAATGACTTCGTATCATTTTCACAATCAGGTTTTAAATTTAAACGCATTCAACCAACATGGAGACTTACAGAATGCAGCTGCCAATTAATCTGCTCAGCTGCTTTCCTCCTCACCACACACACATACAGACCCCCCTAAAAGTAGGAGACATGAGTCAAGGATTTGCATAAAATGTCACTACACTAAGTTGAGATACAATTTACACACCATGCTGACAGTGCTGCCATTTCTACCTCTGGGAAGTTTTTTTTTTCTTTTCTTCCAATGAGTCCAGCTTTCCAATGCTGTTTCCATCCATCCATCCATCCATCCATCCATCCATCCATCCATCCATCCATCCATCCATCCATCCATCCATCCATCCATCTTCACACTCAGTCTCATGATACAGGCAAATATATATATATTTTTTCAATTTCAATAAGTCTACAATTCACATCTTCAAAATGTGAGTGACAACATGAGTAAATGAAAAATTCGACCAACCACTGGAAGGACATGCAAACTTCACATGCACAGATGAAGATAAGATTCGAATCCCAACCTTAGTAATGCAAGGCAAAACTCCAAACCATTAAGCCCCTTCTGCAGTCTGGGTTAATAAATTCATTATTTAAGGAAGGAGATATTTTGTTCTGTCTATAAATCACAGTGAAAGGAGTTTTATTTCGTTACAGTCAATGTATTGATCATTTAAATTTAAACAAAGATGTAATACTGAGTACTGAGTGAATACAGATTTCAGTTCTGTGACACTAGCTTTAAGTGATCAAGGACCTGATTTTGATAACATTATTATTTTGAAATTATTTTTTTCAAATAATCCTTCTGTCATTTCATGAATCCTCAAAACAAGTGCGATGCTGCCCCCTACAGCTGACTTTATTTCAGAGGTTTGTCACAGTGATGCTGCACAAGATCTTTACATTTTATTAGATCTGTTAGATCCTGTGCTGCTGAATAAGGGTCGTGCTTTTTAAACAATAATCAGATTATTTTGTAAATCAGATTAGTTAAAGAATCCAACATAATTTTATACAATAATTGTTAAGGAAACGATAAGGAATTTTTAATAAGGCAGAAAACATTTTTTCATTCATTTTCTATACCACTTATCCTGTACATGGTAACTAAGGTCCTAGAGGCTATCTATTGCAGGGAAGACACACACACACACACACACACACACACACACACACACACACACACACACACACACACACACACACACACACACACACACACACACACTCTCATGAAAAAAAAGTCCACACACAGTGGAGCTTTGGATTGCGAGGAACTTGGTCTGCGAGTGTTTTGCAAGATGAGCAAAATTTTTTATAGGTATGAATTTGATTAACGAGCGAGGTTTTGACATATGAGTAGTATGTATGCGCTTTGTCTCCCGAGCGTCATGTGATCACAACTGAGCCAATGGTTCTTCTCTCTCACGCACTGCGGGATTGTGGGTAATTGTCTCCCATGCTCAGTCTCAGTGCACATGTGTCACTTGTATAGTCAACATCCGTGCATGTGTGTACTGTTAATTATAACGTTGTGACCATGTGTGTGTATACGCAAGCAAATAATTAGAGATGTTCCATGTTAAAGAAGTTTTCCTGACAGAGCAGTGTGTGTGTGTGTGTGCGTTTGTAAACGTCATCCACAGTAGCACCATCCCTCCATCCTCTCGTCTTACTTCAACTTCACACACACATATAAGTATATAGAAGATATCAGTAAAACACTTCTAGTATACAGTACAGACCAAAGGTTTGGACACAGCTTCTCACTCAAAGAGTTTTCTTTATTGTGTTCTTTAGCCCAAACGCGTCTCTTCTGCTTGTTGCCTGTCCTTAGCAGTGGTTTCCTAGCAGATATTCTAGCTTGAAGGCCTGATTCACACAGTCTCCTCTTAACAGTTGTTCTAGAGATGTGTCTGCTGCTAGAACTCTGTGTGGCATTGACCTGCTCTCTGACCTGAGCTGCTGTTAACCTGCGATTTCTGAGGCTGGTGACTCGGATGAACTTCTCCTCCGCAGCAGAGGTGACTCTTGGTCTTCCTTTCCTGGGGCGGTCCGCATGTCAGACAGTTTCTTTGTAGCGCTTGATGGTTTTTGTGACTGCACTTGGGGACACTTTCAAAGTTTTCCCAATTTTTCGGACTGACTGACCTTCATTTCTTATAGTAATGATGGCCACTCGTTTTTTTCTTCAATTAGCTGCTTTTTTCTTGCCACAATACAAATTCAACCTCTTTGAATGAGAAGGTGTGTCCAAACTTTTGGTCTGTACGGTATGTCAGTAGGGATACCACTTTAACATATAGACCAACACCAAAAAACCTTTTACTCTTCAATCAATTATGCAAACTCTGTTATGGGAGATTTTTCATCATATTTCTAGCTCATTCCCTGGTGCTGCTCGATGCTCACACATCTGTTTAAGTATACAGCAGGCTAGATACAAAGACACATTTAATTGTACATAGTTAATATTAATTAATGTGTCTATGATGTTGTTTATGACATCATAACATAGAGACATACTGTATAACATAGTATGTCACTGAGGTTCAGGTTCCTGCTGAGGGAATATTTACAGCTCATGATGTGCTTGTGTGAGTTTTTGTACAGCTCTGGAGTCTGTTGTGTCAGTGTGAGTCTCGTGCACAGTAATAAACACCCGTGTCTTCAGCTTTCAGACTCTTCACTTCTAGGTACAGCATGTTTTTATTGGTGTCTTTAGTGATGGAGAACTGGCCCTGCAGAGACTGAGCGAATATTGTGGTGGTACCACTGCCACTATCAATGTATCCGATCCACTCCAGTCCTTGTCCTGGTTTCTGACGGATCCAGTGCATGTAGTAGCTGCTCATTGAGAATCCGGAGACAGTACAGGACAGAGTGACTGACTCTTCAGGTCTCTTCACCACAGAAGCAGAGGAGGTCAGGGACTGTCCATAAGAATCTGGAAGAAGGAAAAAAATAATTGTGTAATATTATTTTATAATGTTAAACAGGACAGAATTTGTGATTTCCCCAGTAATTATTTTATGAAAAAGTGCAGACTTACATGAAAATAATACAAATAAAAGACAATATCCTAAAATCATCTTTGACTGAGTTCTGCTTTACCCAGATTTAAAGTGTATGTGATTAGATTAGATTTTCTATCACAGAGCTCACTGGAAACTAGAACAGCCAAGAACATGCTGTTTATACCCGACTCTATTTGAATAGGGAGTGTCCATGAGCACTGTGGTGTTTTATTAAATCCACAACCATGAGCACTATTTGCACAGTATATAGATGAGTGAATGATAATAATTTTTTTTTTTATAGAACTCCGTGACAGGCTTCAGAAAGGAAACACACACACAAAGTTTATTGTATAAAACTCAGTTACCTCACTTGTTAAAATTCCTGTGAGTTTTCCTTGAAACCAACGCAACACGGGTTGCTAAATAGAATTCTTTTTAATGTAAATGATGACACTATGTTGGATACAGTCAGAGCAGTTTACAGAGGGAGAGAGGCCCTAAATATATAGTAACAGATTAAGATGGGTGAGTTTGTGCAGACTGGCCTCAAAAGGCATAAAAACTTTGCACACAATTTAAAAAAAAATATTTAGATCAAAGTCTTGCTCTTAGTAAGCACTTTTCACATAAAGTACAAAGTAACTAGGAGCATTTGTATATATATTTGTATATATTGTATATATACGTATATATGTATATGTGTGTGTGTGGCCATTTGGATTGTTTATACCCGTGTCTTATATGCTGGAGTTTATTCTTCATGCCGTGTGAAGTGTGCTTCAGTGTCATTTAAACAAACTAAAGAAACTTTATTAAATTCATTTAAACCGTACTAAATACACTTGCAGTATACTGCATGGCTGTTGCAGTATACTGCATGAAAAATAACTACTGTAAGTTGTTGTGATAATGCAGTGTTATCTCTATCATACATGAAACTTGACGATTTTCTTATAACACTATCCTGAAATGTTTAATCCTAGACTTCCACAACAAGTCGCCACTATTCTCATATCTACAGAATACTCTAACAGAAAATTAATCAACACTTTCTGACCAATCAGAATCGAGGATTCGATAGTGTGTGTATGGGAACTAGAGAGGCGATCCGGCATAAGGTTTGTCCCTCATCCACAACCCACACCTCAACGTTTCAGTTCCTAACATTGAGAACATACTGTAAAAAACAAAGCTTGAAACAAACAAGACCTCTTTCAGAACAGAGGTGACCTGCAAATCTAATTGTGCAGAAGATGCACAATTAGACTTGAGATGCTGTAATTTTTCAATACAGCATCTTTATTAATGAGATCATTCTAATATTAATCCATTCGATAGTAAAAACTTGACATGTATGGTGTATGTGCGAATGTACATGAATGTTTGTTCTGTATGATGCATTCTTATTTTAAAGCAGTTAGATAAAAAAAAAAAAAAGTTTTACCCGGATGTTCTTTTGTAGAGGAAAGTTATAGGGTTTTGCATTATTCTTACTGTTAATTTAAATCTAATGATGATGATTAGTGTGTATTCAGTGTGTGCCTGGACACTGTGTGCAGTAATACACAGCTGTGTCTTCTGTCTACAAATTCTTTACTCTCAGAGTCTCTGTGCTGCTGAAGCCAACTTTCGGAATACTGAACTTGTTTTTTGGAGAATCTTCATGATTACTGTTTCCACTACCTCAAATGTGTTCATGGAGAGGCTGATTAGCTTAACCTTAGCTTTTCAAGCAGGGTGATGGTTAAAACCTTCTCAGGTCTAAAGCATTTCTGAAGACCTGCAGTGATTCAGCACTGTATTCTTAAATTTGTGTAAATCCCAAATTAGACACATGCTGTATTGTTCCGGAATTCACCGAGTAAACATAATTTTTTTTTTACTGGTAAAGAATATATATATATATTCTGTAATGAGAAATGAGTAAAGAATCCTGAAAGAATACCTTTTTTTTTAAAGGTGTTAAGCTGTTAAAACTTAATTCCAATGTATGACAGTAAAGAGTTTCTGTAAGGGGAATCCACTGTTCTGTGTCACTGTGTGTACTTTGCGCAGTAATACACAGCTGTGTCTTCAGTTTGCAGATTCTGTCCTTGAATTGTTATTGTGTTAGTAGAAGTGTCTCTGGAGATGCTGAACTTATTTTTCAGTTTGTCACTGTACGCTGTACCCCCACCACTCCAGATACATCCAATCCACTCCAGAGTTTTTCCTGCAGGTTGTCGGATCCAAAATGTAGAATAGCTTGTAACTAAATATGAAACCTTGCAGGGGATGGAGAGACTCTGGCCTGGCTGGACTGTCATGGCAGCAGGCTGAGTCAGTTCATAACTTTGGACATCTGTGGAGAAAAGCATATGGTGATATATCACATATTATATGCTGTACATTTATTATTACTGTAGTAAATGAAAGAATTAGTTAAATAACTCACAGTAAACTGCTGACAGCAGGAGCAGGAGATAAGTAGAGAACATGATGTGTGTTATTTGTACAGCGGCCTCCTCTGTTCTCCAAAGTTTAACAAAGACCATCACTTCAGATAAATATGGTGATATCCAGCCCTGACACACGTATTTGCATATCTTTGAGGATGGGAGGAAAATGTATTTACAGTAAATGTATTTCATCATTAGAAAGGAAATTATATATTATGGAGGACTGAAATATGGAATACAGAATAAAACATCTGTTCCATTATTTATAAAATCTATAACAGACATAACAGGATCATAATTATTAACTGTTCTTGAGGATATTCGTAAAATATAACATCTCTAGTCTTATTAAAGGTCAAAGTCAAGGCACTTCTTTCTGTTTGGACTTTATTGCAAAATTTCTTCAGGAAACTAAGTTGCATTCATGTCTCTCAATATTAATAACAATCCATTCAAACACAGGGACTCTAACAAGGATAAAACAGCAAACGTCACATGGAGCATCATAAAAATATGGACCTTTTGAAACCAGGCCATAAATATTAACATGAGCACCCATGTTAATATTTCTGGCCTGGTTTCAAAAGGTCCATATTTAACCTCACACTTCAGTGACTTTATTAAAGCTGATGCCCGTCCTGTTAAACCTTTAGTTTATACTTTTCTTACAACTTCTGTCTTTAAACTAACTAACTACTATAACTAACTGAATGAATAAATGAATGAACAAATGAATGATTTAATAAATAGTGTATTTATACATACTTTTTTAAAAATATACTTTTCTGATATCAGATTGACCCTTTTTGTATTATTAAACATTTTGGAATTAAGTTATTGTCCTATTCACAGACTAAAGAACAAATAAAAGACTTTACCACACGGTGCTGCTAAATTCTATGCTAAGTAATGCATCCATAATGTAAATAAGACTGGTTTGTAAGACTAGTGTGCAGACTGCCCTCTAGAGGCAAAAAAGTGCACACAATTCTTTTACATTTAGATTGAAATTTAGATGAAAGTCTTGCTCTCAGTAAACACTTTCAGTTGGAGCTAAAGGGCATGTTAACAACACAGTAGCATTTGTATCACTGTTAAAATAGTAAAAAAAGAACTTAAATACTTAAAAAGAAAGTTCTCAGAGTATCAGGGGCCATTTAGCGTGTTCTTTAAAGATCAAAATGAGGAGAATTTGTAAAATAAATTTAAAGGTATTAAATACATTTACACTATACTGATGTTGGTTGGTCAAATCTAATGACCTCTGTTAATGACATCCTTCTAATATAATTTGATTCCATAATGAGAAATTATGTAATTATAAACTTAATTACATTTATGGTGGTACAGTACATATCACATTAAAAAAACAACAACGATACGACATTTTTAATATAGTAAAGCCTGCTTAATGTTAGAAAGCCCATCAGTGTCACCGAATATTTAAGTCAATGTTCGGTTTTTATAATTAATGTTTGCTCATTATGAGGCCTGCTTATTTAACTCAAATCAGATTTTGGTGTATCTGAGTATTTTTGTTGATTTTTCTGTATTACTTAATATAAATTAAAGTCTAAATGTTAAAGTATTTTTGGCCTATGAGCAACCCAGCGGAGCCAAAACGAATACTGTTTTGCGCCTACGTTGTGCATAAGCATAAGTTGTGCGCATGTCTGGGATCCGTTCAGAACTTTTTTGCATTCGTGAAAAGTCAAATGAAATAAATTTACATATTTTTGATAAATTACAAAAACATCCCTGCACTGTACAGAATTATATAAAGATTTTATTTGGATGTTCATTAGTTTTCTGGTTATTATTATTATTATTATTATTATTATTATTATTATTATTTTTATTTTTTTCCCACCTAACTTTTTATTCTAAAAATTTAAAGAGCTTTGAATAACGGCTTCGATATTTGCAACTCTAACATGATGAACCATTGTAATTTTTTCCTCAGAAGAACATAAACCTACAGTAACACCTTTTATTGCTTATCCCCAGTCAGATCATTTTTATTCTTGTGTAGAATGTCCTTGAGGGGTCTAGATGGGTTCAATTGATTCTGCTTTTATTTTGACAATATTCTTGGTCAGGAAATCACATCTACCTTCTCAGTCACTACTGATCATGTGTTAAAGAGATCAAGTATGGAGTGTGTCCCTCTCTGTAATCACCTTACACTACTCTCACTGCTAGTCTGCATCAATCTACGGTCTACAGTACAATCTAATGTCAATAACACCTGAACATTAAAATCCTTGTTGTGATGATCAGGTACTCAATATTAAAATGTTATTTACTGAATTTATACATAGGCATTCGGCCAAGTCTTTTTTGCTCCTCGCTCACTCCAAAGACCTCATATGGCATTCAGCCTCCCCTTCAGCAGGTGTGTAAAGAGGTCGGGGAGCTAAATCCGGCGTGGCTGGTGGGAGATAATCATCAATGGCCCTCAGACTTGCTCCACTCTTTAAAAGCGAGGTGTGGAGCTTAGCCCGAGTGTTTTTTGTAAGGGGAAACCATGGTTCTGTGTCACTATCCAATCACTTGCTCAGTAATACACAACTGTGTCTTCAGTTTGCAGATTCTGTCCTTGAATTCTAATTGTGTTAGTAGCAGTTCCTCTGGAGATGCTGAACGTGTCACTGTAAGCTGTACACCACTATTCAGTAGATGTGTCCAACTTACTCCAAAGCTTTTCCTGCAGGAAAAGCTCATAACTGAATATGAAACCTGCAGGTGATGGAGAAACTCTGGCCTGGCTGGACTGTGTGGCGAAGCAAGCAGCCGCCAGCAGGAGCAGTAGAGATGTGGAGAACATGGTGTGTGTTGTTTGTACTGGATCTTCACTGATGCTTGTATTTGTGATATAGAAAAAAAAAAAAGTAAAATGAACTGTGGATATGATAAATAAGCATGCATGCACACAAACAATAAAACACCTACACAAAACTCTATGGTTAGATACTAAAAAACTAGAAAATCAATAGGGATGCAAACACTACTCTTCTGACACTACAAAGAGAGAGAGAGAGAGAAAAAATCCAATTTGAATAAATTCTCTGAGACTCAAATACGTAAGAGCCTATGATTGAATGATTTCTGCATTGCACTTAAACAACCATTAAACTTGGAAAAGATGGAAAAGATTTTACAATGTTTCAGAGGCGTCAAATTATTGTCCTGCCTGAAGCAAAGAAAACAAGAAAACAAAGAAGATAACTGGAATTGGGTGACAAAGTGCCCAACACATTATTGTCAAGAGCTAGTGATTCACTGACACATGGCAGGGTGTACAGTAATATAAGGGAGTTTGGAGGGGAGGATTTCCAGGATTATTATATTAAAGGACAAACTGAAGTCAACAAACTAAATCTGTGCATATTTCCCTCGGTGGCCAAGATGTAACAGGTAGAACAGCCCCATGTTAACTACATCATCTACTAACCTGTTTGCTCAGTAGGCAAAGTGAAGAGGATCTAGAGTAAGCTTGATGTTACGCACTCCTTTTTCTCATGTTTATAATTATGGTCACGGACAATAAACCAAAACAAAAAAGTACTAGAGCTTGTCAGAGGTTGCCACCAGCGGCACAATTGCACAATTACAACCCAGAGCCTGCAGATAGTATAATGGGTAACATACAGTAACTTGAGTTTTAACATTTACTTTGCTTAAATTTGATGCAAATAAGAAATGCCTACATTTAATTTACATTTTTATTATTAAATTTTAGTACTGTGATTATGAACTTGCATAATTGCAATGTTTCACTTGAATTCATCTGCTACCACATTAGCTGCAGCTCATTAATCATGGAGAGAATTAACTAAGTCTATAGTCTATAGTTAGCACTAGCTGAAAAGCCAGCAAACGCACACACCCCTAATGCCGTCGCCGCTGTTATTCTGGATGAGTTACACTTGCATAGTGAATGACGTGTGCGCAGTGTGTATGAGTGAGAAGTGCCAGAACCTGCGCCAAGTTGTGACCCCTCGATGGGAAAAGCCTAAAGACCAACAACATTTGTTTAGCTCTGCTGTCTCCTTCTGCATTTTTTATTTATTGCATAACAAAATAGGAGAACAGATTAAGATAGATGAAAGTAAAAGTTCAAAAACATTATTCATAACTGCACTTATTAAAACGTTTTTTTTTTTAAGTGTTGGTTTACTATTCTGGAAAATAATATCCTGTGTATGTTTTTCTTTTCATTATCGGTTATCTTGACTTGTTTTTAAAAAGTTGGTTTTTGTAAGGCGAATCCACTGTTCTGTGTCACTGTGTGTACTTTGCGCAGTAATACACAGCTGTGTCTTCAGTTTGCAGATTCTGTCCTCGAATTGTTATTGTGTTAGTAGAAGTGTCTCTGGAGATGCTGAACTTATTTTTCAGTTTGTCACTGTAAGCTGTACTCCCAGCATTATTAATATACCCAATCCACTCCAGGCCCTTTCCTGCAGGTTGTCGGATCCAAAATGTAGCATAGGTTGTAAGTGAATATGAAACCTTACAGGGGATGGAGAGACTCTGGCCTGGCTGGACTGTCATGGCAGCAGGCTGAGTCAGTTGCTCACCGTGGACATCTGTGGAGTTAAACACATGGCGATATCTCACCCAATATCCAGTATGTTATAATTTTTTTGTTATTGTTGTGAATTAATTCATGTAATAAAATACTCACGGCAGGACGCAGCTGCCAGCAGGAGCAGTAGAGATGTAGAGAACATGGTGAGTGTTGTTTGTACTGGGGTCTCCTCTGTTCTCCGATGTTTAACAGAAACCATCATATAAATAGAATCAAATTGTGCCCTGATGCTTGTATTTGCATATTTGGCAATGATGGGAGGAGTAAATATTTTAAATATACGTACACTACAAGGAGGTGATTTATTCTATGGACATTGTCTGTATAAAATGACAATTTAATTTGTTATCTGCTACTATTTTCATATAATTATTTTGTTTGTACCTGTGTGGAATATTGTTATGAATGAATCTAGCCGGTCTTTCACCGTATCAACATTTCACCAGGTGAAATAAAACTTAATAACTTCGTCTCACGGCACTGATAAATCTTTAATTTTGAGTTGCTGATTAATTTTCCATAACAGCAGCTTTGGCAATAGATTTGCATTTGCATAGTTTATATTAGCAAGTAATAATTAATATCAAATTAATAAATGTTTCTGTTGTACCCTTTAATGAGGAGAAATAGTGAGGGGGGAAAGAAGGAAAATGATTAACATCCATGCAGCTAGCTCACACAGAGTAAACTGAACACTTACCATACAAAACATACCTAATTCCTTCATATTTTACTACAACAATAGAGAAAGAAATATTGCACAGACTGCCCTCTTCAGGCATAACATAACAGTATCTGGTTCCTGTGCTGAGACAGACATTTAAAGGTGGACATTGCTTTTCTTACATAAAAAATAAAATAAAAAATAACATATTAAGATTTTGTTTCAGATATACTGTAGCATATTATACAGAAAGTGGCGTGGCGGTTTAGTGGTTAGCACTGTCGCCTTGCACCTCCAGGGTCTGTGTTTGATTCCTGCCTTGGGTTTGTGTGCATGGAGTTTGATGGGTCTCCTCCCACAGTACGAAAACATGTAGATTTTGTTAACTGGCATTCCCAAATTGCCTGTAGTACAGTATGTGTGTTTGTATGTGTGTGCCCTGTGATAGATTGGCATCACATCCAGGGTGTACCCTGCCTCATATCCTAAATCTCCTCTAATAGGCTCCAGTTCCCCGCAACACATTATACAGGATAAACTGGGATAGCTGATGAGTGAATGAGTTTCTTATGAACTAGTTTACATGAAACAAGATTGATGTTGATTTTGAGCCTTCTATAAATTTGATTGTAAAAGACATGTGCCTGTGATAGCATTGTTTCAACATGGCCGTGGTCCTGAATTGAATTAATTGTTAGAAACAGCAGAAGCTATTGTAAATGCAACATTTACTGTATACACTGAGGAATTGTTTTTAAATCCAAATTTCAAACTCTTTAAATTATGATGATAATGAGGAGGTACAGTACAGTACATTGTGTTAGTAGAGTGTTTAACCTCAGGTCACATAAAATAAATATACTTCCCTGTATTGTCTTAAATCAAGTATTTTTAGTACTGTAGTATCCAGTACTAATATTTTTGTGTATGTTTTTCTTTCCATTATCTGTTGTCCATGTTTTTACACCAAACCCACACTGATTGCTTTTTGGACTCTGTATCACTGGCAGTTTGAATGCTCCTACTCACTCCACTAAGCTTACAGTAAATATTTTTTCACCCATGGTACAAGCACACTTCCAGAACGAATTATGCTCGTAATCCAAAGTTCCACTGTAAACATAAATTTTCAACCTTGGATCTGGATCACAGACTTTATTTAACTTCCCGGCTTTTTTGAAGACTTCAACCATTTTCAAACAAACAAAAAAATATATTTAACAAAATTTGAGTAGAAGAAAAGCAAATCAAGTTTATTGAAGACAGACTAATCTGAATCGACCGGTTCCGACAGACAGATAGAGCGATGCCTCATGAAGTCCCAAAGCCCCAAAAGAGTGAAGGAAAGCCCACGAAGAAAGCCAAAGAGCCTACATAGAACTAAAGCGCCAGTGAAAAAATAAAAATAAAAACAGTAGAAGCAAAAGCCATTTCCTTTTTCCAGTATAAGTTTATACACATAAACAACACTGTGTTACTCCTCCTCATTTCTTTGTTTGATCCAATTTATTTGGCCTGGTTGAGTGATGGCTCCCAATTTCTCTTTTATTATCTTTCCCTTTAATGTCTTATCTTTATTCATTAAATATTCATGTGTGGGTGTCACGGGACACCACCAGAGGGCGCCAAAGCGCCCACGAACTCCATGTTGTGTGTTTTGTTTTCTGTTGTAATATTGTACTCCAATTCCCAGAATGCACCTCAGTCAGGTGGTCACCCTCACCTGAACTGAGTGTGCTAATTAGTTTCATTATAAATGTTCCTCAGTTCTGTCTTGTCCTTGTCTTGCATCTGTTCGTGTAGGTACTGTTTGTTCTGGTATGTGTCTTCCTTGCTCCATGTTCTTCCTTGCTCTCCGTGTTCTCCTTGCTCTCCGTGTTCTCCTTGCTCTGTGTTCTCCTG